>NDGN011428336.1:0-22686 GCA_002564285.1 Tympanoctomys barrerae | reverse complement strand
AGCACAAGGGCCTGAGTTCAATCCCTGGTTCCACAAAAAAAAAAAAAGAAAGAAAGAAAGAAAAAGAAAAAAAGAAAGAAAAAAATCATGCTTCACTGAACATGATCCAGAAAGTAAGAAGGCTACTTATAATGCAGCAGCAAAATCACAAATAGCTCAATGAAAAAATAAATGAAGGGTGTGAATCACCATACTCAATTTTGTTAGCCATTAGAGACAAGCAAGTCAAAACCACAACTCACTACCACTTCACCCACACAGGATGGTTACAGCAGAGAGACAGTAACCATGGGGCTGTGGAATCTTCATTCCTTGATGAGGAGTCACACAATGATGCAGATATTTTAGAATAAAGTCAGACAGTCCCTCATTGTGTTAAATGTAAAGTAGCCATGTGACAGAGCAGTTCCACTCCCAGATACATACTCATAAGAAATGAAAATATAGGGCTATGTGCATGCATGTGTGTGTGCGCACACACACACATACCCCAAAATTTGTACCTACATAGCAGGCTGCACTGCTCATAGAAGCAGAAAGAGTCCTGCCATCCACTGACTAGTGAAAGAGAAATGTGATCTATCTGTGTGGTGGAATATTACTCAACAATATACGAAAGTGAAGGATTGATAAATGCTACATAAGGGGGTAACCCTAACATTTTATGTGAAGGAAGCTGGTATCAAAAGACCACATACTGTATGGTTTTATTATAGGAAATGTCCAGAATAGGCAAAGTTTTAGAAGCAGAAAATAATTTAATGGCTATCAGAGTCTGAGAGCAGGGGAAGAAGTTACTGTTAATGCTCTTAAGTTGGGGGCATAGTAAAATTATAGACCGGTGAGGACTACACAAATCTGGATACTTTAAGGGCCATTGCATAATATACTTTAAAAGGGTAGACACTGAAAGTACTAACAGCGTTCTTCATAGAGCTGGAAAAAACAATCCTAAAATTCATATGGAGTCAGGAGAGACCTAGAAGAGCGAAAGCAATTCTGAGTAACAAAAGAGAAGCTGGAGGCATCACCATCCCAGAACTGAAGTTATACTACAAAGCTATAATGATAGAAGCAGCATGGCTCTGGCACAAAAAGAGACATATAAGTCAGTGGAACATAATAAATGGTGAAGAAACCCTGGGACAGTCAACTAAAGTTCTTTGAAAGAAGGGCCAAGAACATACATGAGAGGAAAGATAGCCTTTTTTAATAAATAGTGCTGGGAAAACTGGCTATCTACATGCAGAAGATTGGATCTAGACCCATGTCTCTACCGTATACTAAGTTCAAATCAAAATGAATGAAGATCTAAATGTTGGATCAAAAAAACTTTTAGGACTCCCCACAAATAAAAGATCCAACCAAAAAATAAAATTAAAAAATGGACAACTGAAATGAATAGAACTTTCTCAGAATAAGAAGTGTAAATAGCCAAAAAGTAGATAAAAAGGCCTCCACATCACTAACATTAGAGAAATGCAAATTAAAATTCTATCTTAACCCAGAAAGAATGGCTGTCCTCAAGAAATGAAGTAATAACACATGCTGGTAAGGCTGTGGAGAGAAACACTTTTGTATTGTGGGTGGGAACATAAACTAGTGCAACCACTATGGAAATCAGTATGGAGATTCCTCAAAAAACTAAAGCCAGAAATTCCTTTCAACCCAGGTATTTCCCTTCCAGATATCTGCCAAAGCCTTAAAGCATCATGTTCCTGTGATGCTTGTACACCCATGTTCATAGCAGCACAGTTCACAATAGCGACATCGTGGAACCTGCATACATGACCATCAACAGATGAACGGGAAAAGCAAATGTGGTACTTACACACAGTGTAGTATTACTCTGCCCTAAAAAGGATAAACTTGAGTCATTTGTAGGAAAAACCTGGATGCACCTGAGACTAGTGTTTAGTGAAATAAATCAGACATATTAGTGTGAAGGTTGCATGCATTCTCTTACACGAGAAACCCAAATATAAATGAGCAGAATAAAAGATAACTAACAGGAAGTAAGGAGCTAGAACTTTCTCAGGTAGTAAAGGGATGCAGAGATGGAGTGGCGGAAGGAAGGAGGGGATAAAAATGAATAAAGGTGTGTCGCATGCATTTCCAACTGCCCAAGGAATGGAATCACGATGTACTGCAAACACGAACTAGAAAAGATATTGCTACCACAAAAATGAATAAAAGGTTAGGTGCTGTGCTGCATGAATTCTATCTTAGCACATCTGCTGTCAGAAACTTCGTGCACAGGTAGAGGTTAGGATCCTGGGTGCCTCTGCAGGTGCTGCTGACGCTGATGCAGGCCAGGGTGCATGGGGAACAGCACATTTTCTTAAAATATTCTCCATTCTGGTTTTTTCTATTTTATGGATGGAAGCTAGAAATGGTTTTGTGTCGCTGACATCAACATTTTTATTGCTTCATCATTTCTGTAGCCATGGATAAGGGAACAGATGGTAACCTTAAAAGAGAAATGTTCAGTTTGGGGGAGAGAAAATTATCTTTGGCTGCTACCTTTTGAAGTAGTTTAGATGCATGATCTTCATGTAAATTTCAAAGCCGAACAACATGGGAAGAAGTTGGGCTTCTTATTGGAATTTCAGACCAGGGCTTGGTGAGGTGAAAACGTCTATCTCATGAGGTCCCAGGACCAGAGTTGCTCCTCGTGAGGAAAATCTCGCCTGCAGTTCTTTTCCAAACCACTTCTCCCGTTCTCCGTGGCCTAGGACCCTTTTATAGAAACAGGGCGTTGTCAGGGTGCTTCTTTCATCTTCTTGCAAGGTTTCTGGTCAGTGTATGTATCACGTGTGTGCAGTCGCTGTCGCAGGGAGGAATTGCAGGCCACACCCGGTATCCTGTGCGAGAAGATGATTGCACTTCCATTCCCCGGGGACGCTGGGCTAAAAGCAGAGGTGGGCCCCAGCAGCCCAGGCCTCTCTCTGTTCTTGCACCGCGTGCATGCGTCCACCCTCCACGGGAAGCGACGTGCTTGCAGGACAGCGTCCCCTGACTGCGCCAGCATCTCAGGGCCAGGGAAGGTGTTTGTGGTTTGGCCTGGCAGCCGCGGAGAGGAATGCTACTTTGCCCTCCTCACCATCACTTTCCGCTGCCCGCAGGAAGATCTGCCTGCACTGCAAGTGCCGCCAGGAGGAGCACATGGTGACCGTGATGCCGCTGGAGATGGAGAAGACCATCAGCAAGCTCATGTTTGACTTCCAGAGGAACTCGACCTCAGATGACGACTCGGGCTGCGCCCTGGAGGAATATGCCTGGGTCCCACCCGGGCTGAAGCCTGAGCAGGTACCTCGGGGTGGGCCTCTGGTTGGGCTTTATCGTGCTGGTCCTTCCTTATTCCAGCTTGGAAAAAAGGAAGAGCCAGGTTTACTGATTCAGGGCAAATGAGATAGGGCCTAAATGAGTTAAAGGTGCCACAGGCCTAGGTGGGACAGGAGGAAGGGAAATGAAGTTGAGCCTGACGCGATCCTGACTGATTCATCGCTACGGCTATTATTAGCTCCTCGCAGATTGTAGAGAAGTGTCTCAGAAATGTTGGCTTCAAAATGCTAGGTGGCAAAGCATCAGTTTCGGTAGGGAGAAGAGGCGATACAGCGCTGATCAGGAACGTCAACACATAGTAGGACCTTTCTAAGACAGTGTGTGCAGTATAGAGTTGCCTTACTCTACCCAGTGATCTAGGCTGTGTTGAGATAGCAAGTTTGACCCTATGCAATAAGGAGGGACATTGACATTGCCTGAAATATTTTGGCATGGCACACAGACTGTAAATACTACTGGCTTGAGCAGGCAATCGTGTGTCTTTCTGGTATGTGGCACTTTTCTCGGGGATACAGAGCTTCTGCTCCTCCTCTCCTGGCACGCAGCGCCCTCCAGCAGCCCTGGCTGGCTTTGCAGCATGTCCACAAGGTGGGCATTCTCACTGCCTTCGCTGTCAGCTAACGGTTGTCTCCCCTGACCTGTGACCTCTTTCTCTGGTGATCTCTATGTGGAAAGAAGCCATCAGAGTTGGGCAGCCCCAGCATTGTAGGCCAGGAGCTTCAGGTGCGGTGATGGTCCAGGAAGGGTTCTGTATAACTAAGGTGCCCAAGAATTGTCGACAGTGTCAGCAGCATGCCCCTGCCACCATCTCCTTTGTCATATCTCATTTCCTTCTTCTATAAATTACAGGTGCAATCATGTAAGTTTTTTTTTAATGTAAGGTCTTCTTTAAAATTTTAATTACTAGCATTTGAGAGTAGGAATTTCTACATGTAAGTTTATATTTGTGCCTTAAAATTTTGAGGCTCTAGAATGGAGCCTCAAAATGATGGCAAGCCTTCTAGCGCTTGCGTGATAGCAAACAGCCTGCCCTGGCCCAGGGCACAGCTCTGCACCCCTGGTCTCCTGACTCCCGCAGTGGTGTAGTTGGCAGCAGCTGAGCACTGGCCGTGTTCCCTGCTCAGAACGGCATCCCACTTAGCCGAGGCATTCATTCCAGTTTCCACTAAGCTCGTTTCTTTTTTGTGTTGGTTTCCTCACGCTGACTCGCACTTCAGCTTTTCAGCCTCTGTTCTGGTTCCTCACATGGAGGAGAACGTGTCTTAGGCTGGAAATACTGACAGAAACCATCTCTGGGAGAACGGACATGGCCCTGAGTTGGGATATTGGCAGGAAAAACTGCACACTTGCCTGTGTGCAGTTCACGGATCAAGGCCTTATCTTTCACTTCCCCTGTCTCGGCAAAGACGGTCTCAGCAAAGAAGCAGTTTACAAAGAATAGACAGCGTCTGAGTAGTTTGTCTAGAAGCGTGGATGAGCCTGACGTTGGCTGCACACCCCTGTGCCAGGGTGAGCCCCCACATGCAGATGAGCCAGCGGGCGGGCCCCTCGCTCCCAGCAGCTTCCGCAGAGCCCACCTTGCTTTTGTTCCCTTGAACAACCTGGCTTCCTGCTAAACTGCGCACCGAGTTTTCTCAAGGGAAGCCAGTTCAGTCACCTGCCTAAGTAGATTCTTCTCTAAAACCATTAGGCGTCACTCAAATATACTCAGACTTGAAGAAAATTTTCTGCTCACATTGACCCCAACGAGCAGGCAAATGCAAGGGCTGAGATCTTGATTAAATCCACCAGGTCCAGGGAGAATCTGTGGTATTTTTAGAGGCCACTTGAGTCATCCAAATGTGTTTGGGAAGCAGAAAACTGAGATTTCTTTGATTTGTTGTGAAAGAAAATGATTAACACTATTAAACAAGTGGTTCGAATTATGCCAAATGAAAGGGTATTCCCACCTAATATAATTCCATTGTTCCTGGGAAGGCTTTCTCTGTTCCCTACGCTTACTCAACCTATGTGACACAGATGATTAGGAGAAATTACCCTCCAGAAACAAGTATCTTTTCAAGCTATTTGACGGGTTCTACATTTGCCCAATAAATGTGAGTCGACATTAAGTGTTCTGAAGGAGTCATGTTGTGGGAAAGAATGGGCCCCAAATTTTAAATTATGAGATATTTTAAAATCTATTATTTACAGGGTTATTTATAGATTCAGAGGTTTAGATTATTTTCAGGTAGAAAAATGTAAGGTCTAAATGCCTTTCCCTAATAGAAATTCTAATATCTAATATGTTGTTGTCGTCTATGATTTGAGAAAAGCTGTTTTTCTATGAGGAAAAATTATAGTGTACATGAAAATGCATTGTGCTGGAGGCTGAATGCTCGCGGCCAGCTGAGGGGGAACACAGCGGGCTCGAGCCTCGGTGCGAAGTGCCCGCCCTCCCTCCCCGAGCACGGGGTTGCTGATACGTGTACTGCCGCATGATGGTCTTTATTATTCTATTTCTTCTGGGAATTCCTTCAACTTAATATAATACAATGAACGTCAGCCCCCATTTAGGAAAGTGATCTTGGATATGAGCATGTAATTTCATAAAAATTCACCCAATGCAAAAACCAATGTTCTCAAAATAGTGTGAGGGTGAGACGGCAAACAGGCGATGCCAAGAGGCAAAGGCATTGTCCCAGGGTTTTAAGTGACAGGACTGAAGACTAACCAAAGACGTTGCTCAGATCCTTTGTCTCTGCTTACTCCAAACAAGGACATCAGTGTTTCACTGCGAGCCCTGGTACAGCAGAGCCGAGAACCAGGCTCTGCCTCGTAAGGCATTGTAAGGCTCCAACTCTCCTCAAACTCAGTGAATCATATTCTTCCTGTGTCTTAGAGGCGCACTGTGACAGATTTACAGGAGCTGATGCCTCAGGAAGAGCATGGAGAACTCAGCAGCAGAACTGTGAGCAAGGCACACGGCAGGGAGGCTTTCCCACCATAAGTCCTGTGGACAGTCCAGTTGGACAGTTTGTGGGTGTGGGTACTCCTCCGCACCCCAAGCCCTCAACACGAGATGCCACTAGCAGTGGTGACATCCATGACATTTCCAGATGTTCCCAGTGGTGGGAAGACCCACCAGTGAAAGTAATGCTATAAGCGTGCAGGTGTCCCGGCAGTGCCCGGCCTCATCATGACAGAGTGCCCGGCTGCTGCATGTGCCTAGGGAGCACCCACTGCCCTCTCGCTCCCACATGGTGTCAGCTGCCTTGGGACATAGCTCAGCCCCGAGCACAGCGAGTGCTCGAGCCAGGTGGTGCTCACTGAGGCTGACCCTGCCGCCCTCACCAAGACTTAAGAGTTGCAGGGGGCCCAACGTGAGCATGTTTGTTCTCCAATGGAACTAGCGTTTCCCTTCCACGCTGGGGATTGAACCCAGGGCTTTCACAATGAGCTGATCCCGACACTTGGTTATTTGGGGCCAGTTTCTTACAAGAATTCGAGTGGCCCAGGCTGGGATCATACCTCCAGCCTTCTTACCTTAGCCTCAGAGCTGGGAATACAGGCTAGCACCACCACACCCAGCTGAGAAATAGCCTTTTCCTCTTTTAAAAAAGGGAAGCTTTCTTATTAAATAAAGAAAAAACCCATTCCAAAAACCATTATTTTCCAAAATTTTTATGGATATGTTTTAAGTATCTATGCACAGAGGAGTACTGTCTGTACTATCTATACTCTATTTACTGTGATTGTTTTTTCCACATCATGTATGGTGAACATTCAAAATTCCAAATACCCTTTGTATTGGTTGGATAATTTTCCATCCATGGTTTGTAGCTTGCAGTAGCCATACCCACCACTAGGGGGCACTTGGATGTGTGCTTTGGAGAGGGGGCAATTGCAGTTTTTTGTTTTGTTTTAGAACAGAATTTATTTATAAAAAGAAATCGTCTGTCCAAGAGAGGGACAGAAGGGGACCTAAGAGGGTTGCCAAGGAGCCTGCCTTTTCTAAGGATTTCTCCCCCCCTAAGGATGTTTATAGAGTAAAAGCATGAGGTGAGGCGGGTCCGGGGTGGGAAACGTGGGAACTCGCTAGGTAGCCATGAGGTGGGACAAAACTGTGCTCAACCAGTAAGATTACAGGCACGCTTGCCCAGGTAAAATTGATTGAATCAGGATCAAATGGAGAAGCAAGTCACATAGCAAGCGGGCATGAATACAGAACAGGGGCTTTTCCCGTAGGGGGCCGGGTAAGTGACTCGTCCTGGCTTTTTCAAGGCAACTGATACTTATTTAGAAAATCCGCCCCTGACGCTTATCGTTAGGGAGGTATGCACTCGTTTGATCGCTTGTCTTGAGGAGGTGCCTGTCTCTCCCACAGCAGCAAGGTGTCTTGCTTTCATACTGGTCTTTGCAGGGCTCAGCCCTGTCTGACTGCCTGCAGCGTTTCCATGTAGCTCGGCTGCCCACAGCACTCCCCCTCTGAAGAAGTGACCCGAGCTGGGGTCGGTGCTTAAAGCACTGG
Source organism: Tympanoctomys barrerae (assembly GCA_002564285.1). Lineage (NCBI taxonomy): Eukaryota > Metazoa > Chordata > Mammalia > Rodentia > Octodontidae > Tympanoctomys > Tympanoctomys barrerae. Next base: position 14,831 of record NDGN011428336.1, on the reverse strand, counting down.
CAGAGTCCCCCAGCATCCGCATCAGTCAGGACCTGCCACATATCCTCGAAAGTTCCAGAGGACTCTGCGCAGGCAGACCTGACCCCCAAAAGCCGAGAGCGCCCTGCTGAGCCGAGGGGGGCGGGAGGTCTGCTTCTGGGCACCAGCTTCGGTGGGGGCTTTCCTGTGTCATGCGCACCGCTGCAGCCAGCTTTGCGCACGCACCCGTGCACCTGCGTGGTTCCCAGAGGCGGGGTGGCTGGCGCGAACTCCAGGCCTTCTGAAGCTTCAGGCGAGCGCCAGCCAGACAGGCCCCTGGGTGGGTCTCACTGGACACAAATGGGGACAGTTTCCTGGTCACTTCTTCCTTCATGCACTCGGGGTGCTTCTGAGTGAACGTTCTCTCAGTTGCCATTTTGGATTCTCAGGGTGTCCGTGGAGGATTCCCAGATGTGGCTGTCCCAAGTGGCTAGTCTACAGAGGCTAGTGGCTGTACCTTCAGCCTAACTTAGTTCTGCACACAAAAAGTGACAGTTTGTTTGAGTAGGCCACTCTACTTTCACTTCAAGCTCTCCCAGCAAAGACAGAGTAGACCCCGGAGGAACTGCCCGCCGCCTGCGGGTGGTGATAAAGCGGAGCTCCACCTGACCCAGAGATGGCGGGAGCCCCTGTAGGACTCAAGCGGCTGTGTCAGGATGGGTAAATTCCTTATTTGGCTCTTATGTTTGTGACTGTTCCTCATTCGTCAGGCATCAGATTAGAGTGCCTCCTCACGGAGCTTCTTTTTATCTCTGTGGGGGTTTGGGTTTGGGTTTTTTTCTTTGGTACCAGGAAGTGAGAGCAGGACCTTGCGCTTGCCAGGCAGGTGCTTGTGCCACAGAGCTATATTCCTGGCCCTTGTTTCGTTTTTTGAGACAGGTTCTTGCTATGTAGCTCAGGTAGGTCTTCAGGTCACTATGTAGCCCAGGCAGGCCCAGAGCTCACAGCAGTCCTCCTGCTTCAGCCTCCTGAGCACTGGGATTATAGGCATATGCCACCAAGCCAAGTTTCAGAGAGCTTCCTTGACCAGCCCCAAAGCAGGATTGGGTCCTAATTATAGGCTTTGTGGCAAAACCTGCCATTGTCCCTATTAATCAAACTCATTGGATACCTACTGGGGCAGCTTTTTGCTTGCTGTCTGCCCCCTTGCCGTGAGACCCAGAAGGACGCGCTTGTGCCTCTTTGTCCTCCAGGGCCCCTTCTTGCCCTGACAGCTGCAGCATCTGACGCAAGGCGGGCACCAACAGGTATTTGTTCAGAGGCAGACAGGTCTCCCAGGACCCGCGGGCTGCACTGCACCCAGAGGTGAACGTTGGGTAGGATGTCTCCTCTATAAAGGAAGATTCTGTGCCGCTTACCCTGCTGCACACCACCGTGCCCCTGGCCAGGGTCCTCACTCACTTCCAGGACCCTGTTTCCTCTCGCTGGTCATGACAGAGATTTACTAAAGCATCTGGGGATGTGCACCGTGTCCCCCACCATCTGGAATAATCACACATCAGCACATTTGATTCTCCTCTTCTGGCTGCTGTTATTCCTGTCCTTACCCGAGAGACAAGCCAAGCAAGACTCAGAGAGGTTCGGCAACGTCTCCAAGCTCACGCAGCTCAGCTGAGGAGCAGCAGACAGCGCTAATCTCAGACAGCCAGAAGCTGGAACCACCATCAGACCTGTCAGTCCCTTGACTGTTCCGGCCAGTCTGAGGGATGCTTGGAAGTTGCTCAATAAAGCAGTGGTTGCTTTCCTGCTCTTCTTGAGAAACAGGGATGACTAATTGACTGCGACTGCCTTGAGCTGGCACAGAGGGACAAAGACAGTGTTTGGCAGCCCCAGAAAGTGGGCGGTTAGGTGGTGGCAGGGGAGGCGCTCAAGCACAGGGCTTACAGGAATCCTCCATGCCTTCTCAACCTTCTCGACAACTTTTAATAAAACATCAAGTTCTGCCAATAGGGGAGCCTTTCTGCTCCACGGTACCCCTGCTAAGCGACAGAGGCCCAGAGGGCGCCACATGGCTCCGACTTCTCCAGTGTCCCTAGCAGGATCCAGGACCATCTGCAGACACACTGAGCTCTGCCGCCCACCTGCTTGGAGTCCAGAGGCCCTGAGACGTCGCAGGCTCTGGAGTGGAGCCCTGAAGCATTGCAGGGTGCGCTGGGGGCTGAGCCTTCCCCGGGGACCCGGCAGGGCAGCCTGAGGCTCCTCTGCTCAGCCTCACAGCCCCCAGAACCTTCTCAGTCCTGTCTCCTCCCTCTCGCCTGTGGGTCTCTTCGCAGGAGAACCCTGGTCTTCCCTTCACAAGAAGGTGAGGAGTGGATCGAAGCTCAATGCAGAGGTGACTGTGGGAAGAGTGGCTGTGGGCGTTCTGTGGTCCTTTACTTGTGCCTGCCTGTGTACCCGCCACTGTCTGGGCCAGAGAGACACATAGCAAATAGGAAAAGGAAGCTTTCCTCTTCACTGTCCACAAAGGGGAAAGGAGGGAGACCTGTGCGTGGTGGCACCCCTGCTCACGACACCTTTTGATTGCGAACAGTTTAGTTGGCAAACAGAAGAGTGTCACTAAATTTTACTTTTTACGAACTCTACATTGGACCATGAACACAACCGTGGCCGTCTTTCCCCGTGAACACGAATGTGGGCATCTTCTCCAGAATCTGGAGCAAACTAAGCTCCTGAACCAACATGCCACACATTAGAACACGTGCAAATGATCCGTGAGCTTAACATTTCGTGAACTCACTGTGCTAGACGTCGTCCTGTGGGTTCTGCTGGTTGTGTCTCTTTTGCTTATTCCACAAACCTCACAGAACACCTTCTGCAATCACAACTGTGGCTGGTGCCGAGGAGTTGGGCCAGCTCAGGCTGCCTACAGCGCCAGCCTCTCCCTAGGTGGTATTTGAGCCAGTGCTGAGTGACACGAAGAAAAGTCTTATGCAACAATCTGGTTTATCAGAGAACAAATGCATCATTTGGGGGGAGCTCAGCAGTGAGTTGAAGCCAGTGCCCCCTTGTGTACACAGAAACTGGGGAGACCATTGCAGGGCTCCAGGGAGAAAGCGAAGCCCATGCAGCATGTCACCGTGGATGAGGCATGTGTGGGCCTGAACGCTGGGTTCCCCACTGCCATACTTGCCCTTGGGAAACCATGGGACCATGTCACCCTTCATGCCACATTTCTGCAGTGGGCAGCTTTTGGGCAACAGCAAACCCCCATCAAGGGGACTAGAGAGGCACCCAGAAGTGCCTCCCATGTGCCAAATTCCTAGCAGGTACCTCACACACTAAACCCGGGTGTGCAGCTAGTGAGTGACACAGCCAGGAACCACTCCAATAGCCCATCTGACTGCAGTGCCTGTTGGGCTCTTCCTCCACCTCGCTGTCTCCTCTGTGGTCCTCTACCCTTGAAACTAGATCCTCAGAAGCCAGCATGGCGTGGGGGGGGAGGGGAGACAGCATGTGTCACGCCAGGCTTTTCCACAGCCTAGGGTTGGGCGTGTTTCCTGGTCTCGGCTTGACCTCAGTGACTAAGGCCTTTGTCTTTCCCCGAGTCTGTTTCGCCATCCCCGTGGGCCGCAGCCCAGCCCTGCACGCTAGGACGCTGCCCGCCGGCACTCTGTTCATCTGTGCTCTGCGCACTCCGCCCGGCTTTCACTCTGCTTCTACTTTGGGCTGTCATTCTTGGTACAGCGCCAAGAGTGATTCTTACCCACCCAGAGGGCTCAGGGGCCCAAGGCACCTGCCACACAGCTAGCTGCCTTGTGTCCCGGCCTTACAGAGATGTCCTTTAGAGGAAGGGTATGGAGACATTCCCAACGGAAAAAGCAAACAGACCGCGATGCATTGGTGAGGCACTAGACACCGAACAGGAGCCGATGTGACTTAGAGCAAGGAGCTGAGGAGCGTCTGCGAGTGCCGGGCAGAAGATGCTGCAGGCCTCGTGGGCCACTGGGCCTCCCTGAAGATGCCCCCGTCTGCCCCAGTCTGCCACTGCGGCACAAGCGCTGTCACAGCCAAGGGGCGGAGGGCTGGGCTGGGCTGTGTTACACTAGAGCTTGCCAAAGCTGCCAGTGGGTGCGGCTTGCAGCCCCCAAGTTGCAGAGTGCACTTGGGGTGGGGCTGCCACGCGAAGCCTCTGCGAGCCGACATGAGCTGGGTCACGCGTGAAGACAGTCAGGTGACCCTGCGCTGCTCGGCCTGCGCAGTGGTTCCGCAGTGGGCCTCCACACAGCAGCACTTGTCACCTGGTGCTCTCAGATGGATGCAGCAGGTGACCTCCAGAAGGCCTCTGGGTGCCAGTGTGCGCCCCAGGTAAAGGACCACTGTAAGGAGCGCCCACACTGTTGGGGTTCACAGGACACATCGTGGCCCTGGCACTTACTAGTAATGCAAAATTGAGTGCCCTGAGCTGCGGCTTCTCTTCTCTGTAGAATGGGGAGAGGCGCGTGCTCCAGTCTAAAGGAGCTGTGGGGAACCACGGGGTGTCTGCAGAGAGGCTAAGGAAGGAAGGCCGACAGCAGGCCCTCACTGAGGGGTGGGCATCCCCACACAGGGGGCGGGCCTGTGGTGGGCACAGTAGACAAGCCCTGAGAGCCTCCCTGTTCCCACCTTGGCTTGCTTGCTAACTTGATTTGTTCATTTTTATTTAGCAGTGTTAGGGCTCAAACTCAGGGCCTTCACACTGAGCCACATCCCCAGCCTTTCCTATCTTTGAGACAGGGCCTTTCGAGTTGCCCGCGCTAGGCTCTAGCGTGTGACCCTCCTGCCTCAGCACACTGCAGCTTCTTGCCCTGGACAGCAGCTGACTACAAGGCAACTTAGGACGGCCCAAGCCCTTCCCTGTGTCCCGAGAGGACACTGGGCTCCCAGGACCGGTCACCATGCACCGCACAGCGGTGACACCGCCACAAGCCAGGCCCCAGCCTGCATCCTTCTTTGCCATCCACCTTCAGAGCGGTGACAGCTTGCTCTTTTTATGTGAGGCTGTTTATTCCAGGAGGGACAGCGGCTGGGGGTGGGGCAGGGGAGCAGGACAGAGAGGCTCACGCGGAAGGCCTGCCGGGTGGCTTGGGCTATAAAGAAGGAATGCACCATCTAATGGCCCCTCGGAAAACCCATAAAAACCGTCATTAGACTCGCCGGCTGCGCGCAGGGTGCTCCCTTCCCCTCATTACTCGTCCAGCACATGCTGGGCTCAGAGTGGAATTTCCGGGCTGCAGCAGGGTGCGTGCCTGCGCGGCTGAGTTGGGTCACATGGCAGCCCTGTGCTCGCCCTCACTGTTAGCCGCTCCAGTGCAGCTTGGAAGGAGACAAGAAGGAGACAGGAGGAGGCCCCAGAGCAGTCCACCCGAGGTTCTCAGGAAGCCGGTCACATGAACAATTGCTGTATTTATCTTGGCTGTGGAAGGTGCTGATGTCATCGCATAACCATGAGAAATATGCCTGTGCGTGCAGCATTTAATGAAACTGCCTTTTAATAAGCTTGTTTTCAACAGAGCTGTGAGAGAGGGGGCTAGAAACTGGGTTCTGGTCCTCAGGTCCTCCACCGGGTGACGGGGCAGCAGCCCAGCCAGTGCCCAGCAGGGGCGTCTCCAGGCATGTGTGCAGCGTGCAGAACGGGAGGCCCGGCAGAGCAAGGGCTCGTGTGCACACAGGGAGGGTGGGCTGCCAGCGCAGTTCCAGCTTGCGAGACAGACGGCTCCAGCCTTTACAGTAAATGCACTCTGGGACCCTAGAGATCAGGGGTGGGGCTCTGGGCCGGGACTTCCTGTTCCAGTGCACAGCTGCAGTCCTAGCTGGAGGCGGGTGGGAGAGTTCATGGTGTCAGCGTGATCTCTCCTGACTCAGCACTGGAGAGAAGTCTTGAGTAATGTCCCGCAGTGGCTGGGTGAATCCACCCTCAAATCAGCAAATAGCTTCCCGCACCTCTCCGCCTGACTGTCCATCCATCCACTCGCGCAGTTGAGCATTCAGCTGTATATTCCCTTGGTAGTTTTCTTATATAAAGTATCTGGTATGCACAAGCCATCAGCTCCTAGACTAATTTCAGTGTGGATAATTTGCAAGCACGGCATGGTAATGGCCCTTCCCACCCTCAACCTTTCTCCCTCACTGCATCGGCACCTGCCTCCCAGACAGATGCCAGCCTCTCTTCCTGGAAGACCTGTACACTTCAGGCTTTGGGCTGATCCTCTCTGGCTTTTGTCTCTAGAGTACTTACCTTTCTGGCTCCTAGTGTTCAGAACGGCAGGCTTTGATCCCAACTATGTCCAAGTTCAGGTCCTGGCTGGGCTGTGTGCTGGCCCTGGCCAAGGTATTTCACATTCATGAGCTTTCATTTCACCTTCAGAAAGGACCAGGAGAAGCTCGGGCACGTTCACCATCTGATGATCCCGGTGCTTTCATGAGCACGCCTGGATGTCAAGACGTATGAGACTTACCAATTGTGTGTGTGCGCTCGGTGGGTGTGGCTTATTATAAGTCAGATAATCGGATGGAATGCATTGCTTTCTAGTGGACAGGATGGCAAGCATCCTCCAGTGCTAATGGTGCAGCCTTCTTAAGAGTCGTAAGCTGTCACAGGAAGCAACAGCCTTCTGGCCAGTTACTGTCAGAAAAAACTTCTCAGTGTGAATTATATACACACAGAAGAGACAGAAACTCGACGGCTTCTGGGTGGATGACACTAAAAGCTCAGTTCTACAAACTGGCTCGTTTCATCATCTGTAAATCCAGAGCAAGAACCACTACCTAGGACATAGGTGACACTCCGTAAATAGGCAATAGTCACTGCTATGGCTGTTAGAAAGGGCGCGTAAGAGTCAGCGTCGGGTCCTGCTCAGCGAAGCTCATTCTTCCACTCGTCTCTGCGTCTGTACTTTCTGCTCCAAAAGCAAGATTCGGTTTGTAGGCCATTCGCTAGGGCTGGGACCAGGACTCCCGCCGCTGTAGAGTGTGCGTGCTCGGTCTGGCCGAGCACGCAGAGGCTGCGCTCTGCTGACTCTCGAGGGAGGAGCACGTTTCATCTCCAGCACCTTGCAGCTTTCCTGCTGTGACGCAGAGCCCACCTGCCCGGCTGCGGACCGACTTTCTCATTCGTAGTTGGGAGGCTATATTTTTCTAATTTACATAAACACACCATGAGGTCTTGGCAACCTAGAACATTTCTCCCCTACAAATCTGGTGTGCTTGGAAAACTCCTTTCTCTTTCCAAAGAATAGAGAAAACAGAGGAGACATAGCCATCCTCATGGCACTGAATGCTGGCGGAGGGACCAGGACTGCCCTGGGGGGTGGTCCAGGCTGTGCACAGTTGTGCCTTTTATGTTGTTTCCTTCCTTTTCCATTTGCAAGCATCCTAGTCTGGGAGGGAGGGAAGAAGGGAGGGCAGGAGAAAGGGAGGGAGGGAGAAAGAGAGGGAGGGAGGGACAGAGAGACAGAGAGGGAGACACAAACAGAGAGAGAGAGAGAGATTGAGATCACGCCTATTCAGAAGCCTCGGTGTTCTCCTGGGTCATATCTGCAAGCACGTCAGGGTTCGTCTAGGTGGGGGGCACAGGCTGGGAAACAGATCTGCTGAAGCGTGGTCAGTACGTGGTCTACCCCGAATACTAGCGACGAAAACATGGCTTCGGGAATCCCGTGTACTTGGGTCCAGAGTCAGTTTTACCACCTTCTGGCCCTTTAGTATTTATGATTTGAGTCAGATATCTGATTCTGATAAAGTACAGTGCTTAGTAGTGGTTCTTGCCTCATAAAATATCTAAGCAGCACCTGGGATTTCAGGAAAGACTGGGTCTTATTACTGACTGGAAAGGTCAGTTGGCAAGAACATTTTTCTGGGTAAGGTCCAGTCAGGAAAACAAAACAGAGGTCTCAGCCTAAATTTCTTGTCCAGGCTGATCGAGTAAGAAGTGAAGAATGCTGGCCTAATTAAGACAGTATGGGGATTATTAAGGCCAAATCTTGCACGCGGTATTAAAAAATGTAGGTCTCAGGGCAAGTCCGTAACTTGCCACCCTCATCAGTGCTGGGATTTGGGGAGCAGCCCATCCGCTTCTCCGCCCTTCCCCAGGACATCCGGGGAGTCGTCCAGCTTCTCTTCCCACTTTGTCTGCGAAGGTGCGGAATGTTTCTTCCCATTACAAAGGAGGAATAAGCAAGGCAGTATTTTCAGATTGTAAGGAGATCTGAGTCCATGAGAAATGACTGCTGTTGATGTAAAATCCTAGGTGCTGTGTACCTCCATAATTTTTTTTTTTATTTTGGTTAGTCAGTGCTCAATAGAAACATCCGAACTGTTTGTTTTTTGTTTTTTGGCTTTGGTCGGGGCTTACCGGGGATCGAACTCGCGACCTTATGCTTGCCAGGCAGGCGCTTGTGCCGCTGAGCTATTTCCCCAGAATAGAGACACCTTAAACTCATTCTCTGTGATTAGAGATTTGTTTCTTTTTTGATTTATGTATTTCAGTCTATATTTTTGGGTGCTCACAAATCTTTTGGATATAGCTGATTTTAATAGGCTGTTCTTTTTATTTTGTAATATCCCCATAAATATATTTTCATTTCAGTTCTTTTAACATGAAAATAGCTTTCATAATTCTTAATAGTATTTTCTAGAATACAAGTAGTAAAGTATCAGGTATTACAAAAGTGGTCTATAAATTGTATTATTAATAATTTTTGAAATGACCAACAACTTAATTGTAGCATCCCTTCGTATCCCTCCCAATTATATCTGCTTAAATTCTGATGGGTACATTATTAATATTGTATCCTAGCTTTCTTTTCTGTATATTCAACTTTAGTCTTAGTTTTAAGGGGGCACTGTAACCAGTACATGATAGATACTACATTTTTATATCCAAGCTGATAACCTATCTTTAATTGATAGGTACTTCCATTTATCATATAGTGTGTTTTTTTTGTTGTTTTTGGTTTTGTTTTTTTGTTTTGTTTTGTTTTTGTTTTTGTTTTCCGGTGGAACTGGGGATTGAACTCAGGCCCTTGTGCTCGCCAGAGAAGCACTTATTCCACTGAGCCATCTCCCCAGTCCCTCCATTTATTATAATGAAAACCTATCCTACCAGTTTATTTTGCTTTCTTTTTCCCCTCCTGTTTCCTGACTTACTTCTTAATGATACCTTTCGATTTTCTTCACTTTCCTTTGCTTGATGCAAATGGTAGAATATATTTTTGTGGCACAAGTTCCCTCTGTTTACTTAGCATCTAACCATGCTAGCTCCTTTGCTACTTGCCTGAGTCTGTTTATGCTGCTGTAACAGAATGCCCGAGACTGGGTAACTGTTAAAGAACCGAAGGGTGTTCTCTCAACTGAAAATGCACACAGGGCTGTTACAGTGGTGGAAGAGTCTTACCTTGATTATAAATTTCTCTCTGCCATTGAGTTTTGTATTCCATGTTTTGTTGGGCACCTGGTGAAGGCTTTGTCATGTGTCCTCACTTGGCAGATGGTGAAAGGACAAGAGAAGGAATAGACACTGTGTCCCCATGTGGCAGAGGAGGGTGAACACGCTCCACAGACCCCTTTAGAGCAGCAGTACTCTGTTGCCGACACGGCCCACCTGCCTGCGGCTCAGAGTGGCTGAGGGGTGGTAAGTGTCCACCGGGAGCTGCGGGCACATGCAGACCACAGCCTTCCTTGAGAGCCACCTGAGGCTCTCCAGGCTCAGATCTTGGCAGTTGCTTTGCTTAAAGCCGCGCTTTGCTATTGCATTTAGTTTTAAAATATCCTGTCACTCAGTGCTTCTGTCTGCCTTCTAAATACGGCAGCAAGATCATTGTGTCTGCCGTCTTGTACATCTTCGCTGCCTGTGTTTGACACAGCTGAGCCCAGACTGTGCAACTCCCCATTTGCACAGCCCTCCTTCTGAAGAATGCGGATATATATTTTTTTCTTTTTCATCCATCTCCCACCAGTCTCCAGGAGGATCCTGTGACAACAGTAAGGAGTAACGTAGGCAAAGGTGGCAGCCAGTCCAGCAGGAAAATGCTGCTGTGGGCCTGGCAGCACTGACCCTGCCACGACAGCCATGATTTGCGGGGGCCCCTGGGCGGTGGGGGTGAGTGCTGTTCTGTCCTGGGCATCAGGAAGCCAGGATGCTGAGGAGCACCGGCCAGAGCAGCCGCTGGAGTCTCACTGATACTGAGCTCCCTTCCCTGGAGACCAATCAGGTCGCCTCCCCTGCTGCACCTACAGCAATCTGTGTCCTAAGCTGGAAGTGTTCCATAAGGGAAACTCTGGGACCCTTTTGTATAATTAATGCCCACGAGTGCAGATTCCACAGAGACACCTGGCCCTGATCAGTGATGACGTCACCACGAGCAGTGTGGCTCCCAGGTTCTTTCGCTTGCCACAGACGCCCGTGGGTGTGGGCAGCCTCTTTCCCTGACCTCCCGCTGTCCCAGGAAAGCAGAAGCTGCTTGTCGGAGGACCCAAGTGTCTGTGTGGAGGTGCTGTCTAGCTCATTTTCCCCTCCAGGAGCTTTTTTTCCCCTGGTTTCAGAGACATGTGACCGAAGAAGAACATTTGGTCCCAACTTGTAATAAAAACCACTCTCAAGTTGTCAGATTCGCAGAGACAGAAGACAGAAGCATGCTTGCCAGGCTCTGAGGGAGGCAGGAGTGGAGAGGTGGTGTTTCACAGGGACAGAGTGCATGTGGGAAGAGGAATGCTCTGGCGATGGCATGCGCTGGTTTGTACAGCTGTGTGAACGCTCTAAATGCCACTAAGCTGCCTGCTTTAAAGGGCTCAGCGGCAGAGCCCACCTCGCGTACAGTCTACATATGCACAAAACGCAGCATACAGAAAATAAAATATTGGTCCTCTCAGCAGCTGACTCAGTCTCCTCCAATGCTACTTGGCCTCTGCTGGGGTGAACCTGCAAACATTAATGCTCTCAGACCGCTCCCAGGGGAGCGAGCCCTAAGTCACCTTCCCTGACCCTCGCTGTGCAGCAGAAGCACAGAATCTGCCAAGCACACACCGTTCCCGCATGGCCGGTTCCTGCCCTCTTAGGAGCTACTCCTGGCCCTAGCGCCTTTCACTCTGACCTGTCCTGACTCAGGAGTTGTGGTCTTGGAGGAGAAGCCTCAGCTGTGCTGCCCCCGACTCATCCCATGGAGCCGAGCCCAGCACTACCTGGCCTGCAGACACGGGGAGAACTGGCTGGAGTGGGAGCCGGCATCAGACCTGAGCTTGCGCCTGCACAGCCCTTTCCCCGAGCCTGTCAGATCATTCATAATTTACTGTTAATTTGGTTACAGTTCCCCATGCCTGATTCTGCACTTGCGTGTCTGCCTACCTGCCAACATTTGCTTGTGACCCCCCAGTTAAGTTCTCAGAGCTTGTGCTTGGTCACCCAGGGACACACACAGGGCATGATGCAAGCACCCCCCTCGGCCTTCAGGGGCAGTAGCTGCACCCAGGGGCTGTTGGGTGCCGCTTGTAGGCAGTTGCGCTGTTTAAGAGGGTCTCACATGTGTTGCGTGCTGTGTAGTTATTCCAGAGGTGAGAAGGGCCTTGTGCTTTATGGAAAGGGCACCCTCAGCCTGGCTGAGCTGCAGGGCTGGTGGCTGTCAGTGGCCCCGAGTTCAGTAGCTGGTGGCTATCAGTGGCCATAAGTTCAGTAGCTGTGAATCGATATGTACTCAATGAATTTTTCTTCAATAGAGATCCCTGAAATAGGGGTGTAGACTGATGGAGGAAAATGTTGGGGCCAGCGGCCGGTGGGGACCTCGCCCTTTGTGTCCACAGGAGCACGGGCAGACCCCCTGGCTCTGCACCTGCCGAGGCCCCGTGGGCCGTGACAGCATCGGCTGTGCTCACCTCCAGCCTGCCCGTCCACGCGGCAGTGGGCTCAGGGCTACCTGCAAGTGCCAGCACGCTCCTCTCAGGATTCTGCTCTCCACCCCTGCAGCAGGGCCACGTGACCTGATCTAACCACGAAATGTGAACCTAGGTATCGAGCTAATATTATCCCTCAGTTGTTGGGGGCTGATCAGGCCCGCAGTCTCCCCAGCGAGCGGACAGCGAGGGCATAAATAAATGAGACAAGGGGTATGATTTCTGGGCCCTGGAGGATCAAAAACTCCCAGTTTTAAGATTTTCTGGGGTTTTAGACCACGAACGTCTCTGGGTAGCCATATTTATTAGCTTTCGAACAAAGGAGAGGAACACTGAAGAAGACGCAGGAATATGGGCAGACCTTCTCCAAGCAGCACGGATGTTAATTTAGGAGAGCTCCTCTATCCCCAGGAAGGCCTTCGCTATGGAGTGCGATACCTGCAGCCACAGCTGTTCACTAATAGAGGCTGCATCCAGGTGTCCCTATCTGTGGCCTTGTCTGGCCCTCTGAGGCCTCACGGCTTCACCCACCATTACAGGCCTTGGTGGGATGAGACTCACTTCCTACGAGTCTGTTGCCTTGGGCCTGGGGCAGACTCGCAAGAAAACTTCAAAAGTCAAGCAGCTAACGTAAGTCCAGCTCAGAGCCGCCCTGTGGAGGCTCCAGCACCAGACCCCAGGCGAATGCTCTGAGCTGCCAGCGGTCGGCTCCGGCCTTCCTCTGCTCCACTGCCAGTGTCACGCAGACATTTACCAGCACGGCATCACCATCACCTGGCCCTCTGCTCACTGTGGAAGAGATGTGGTCTGAGTGAGGAATCAACTACGGTGAGGGCAACAGTTTAATGCCCTGAATAAGCAGAGAACCCCTGCAAGTCAGCAGCAGAAAGACAGCTCCCTTTAACATGGACAAAGAACTTGGACATTTCTCCATGCAGACTGCACAAGTCCTGTCAGTACACCAGAGAGAAGACGCACGGGCATGTCTGCTTAGGAGGAGTCACAGCAAAGCCACAGGAGACACTGCTGCATGCCCACGAAGACAGCTGTGTGTTTCTCAAGTGTGGAATACAAGTTGCCACAACAAAGATGGCGTGAAACTGGAGCGTTTGTGCCCTGCTCGTGGGGACGTGCAGCCACACAGCCACTGGCAAGCACAGTTGGGCGGTTCCTAAAACACTGACCAAAGCAGCAGCTCAGATAGCTGCATACCAGAGTTCACTGAAGCATCACACACAGTGGTAAAAACCCAGAGTCTGGCGGTAAAAGCCCTAACTCCATCAGCCGAAGTGCAGTATGGGTAAACAGATGCCATGGCTGCACATGGAACTGTCCACACAGCCGGGAAGGAGGTTCTGATACACTCTCAGCATGCATTATCCTCAGCAACATGCCGGGTGAAAAAAGCCAACCACGAAAGACAAACGTGGTCTCATGTGGAATGTATTATGCCAGTTCACAGGGCAGAGGCAGATTAAGGGTTGCCAGGGTTAGGGAAGGGAGGAGTGGGGACCCGCCGCCCAGTTAGTACAGAGCTGGCGTGACGAAGAAGTTTTGGAAACTGATGGTGGTAATGGTTACATGACATTGTGAATGTGACGAATACCACAGAATTCCGCACTTAGTAATGGAATAGATAAAGAGCAAAATTAAAGACAGCAGGAAGTAGGGAGCGAGGGAGGGAAGGGAAGGAGGGTGGAGGAAGATTTTTAATATTTACAAAAATGGTTAACATGGCAAATCTTGCATTAATATATATTTAGCATGATAAAAATATTTAATTTAAAAGAAACTATGGTGTGGAGCTAGTGATATTTCAGTATCATTACTGCAGCATGAGCCAGTTCCCCCTAACCAAACCTTTTCCTATGTGTTGCCACCTGCTTCCCTTCGTTGATCTTGGACCTTCAGAGCAGGGCAAGCCAAGCCCTTGGGATTGTACCATGGCTCAGCGGAAGCTCCGTGGAGGAGGGCCAGGAACCCCCATGGCAGGTAGCTGCAGTGGTCAGAAGCACACGTTTCATGACATATAAGTGAGCGTCCCATGTTCTGACATCTGTAGCTTCACAGCCATCCTTGATTTTAATTGTAGAAATGAAATCCTTCCACAATCTGCTTCAAACAGAGTTCACTTGCAGTTCAAAATGAGTTTCCAATAAAGTCCTGTGATCAATATGCTGTAGTCTCTCCATGAAAAGTTCCTTGGATTTTAGCATCTATCATCATGAATCGCATCAGAATGTAAAAATTTTGAGCCGCCCCAAGGATTTCTTCTGTGGCTGCGTCTCAACTGGCTTTGCATGGCATTGTCTTGCTAATAGAAAGGGAAATGGGCTGATTATGGCATATGTGGGGTGGCGGATGACAAACGGTGATTTAAAACACAGAGAAAAGATGCCATATAGGACACTAAAGGAGTCCACATAGAAAAGAGGTAACCAGAACTGAGATATCTGTGGGGGGCACAGATTGCTAAGGGTCACCTCCTGTCTTACTGACAGTTCCCGATTTTATTCTGGGCAGCAGGGTGTTCTGGTGAAGATTGAATTTCCCAGGTTCCCTTGCAGCTTCTCTATCCAAGGAGTTATAAACAGAAGTTGATTAAAACTCCTAGTATAGCTCTTTAAATGTAATTTCTCTAAGTAGGAGAAAGCAGGTCTTTTGCCCTTTAGCCTTACCTGTCTTCTGAATTTCCTAGATATGAATGTGCTGGCCGCCCCACCAGCAGCTGCTGTGTAACGCTGAGCATAGATGCTGTGAGAGGTTGGCTCAGCACACAGGAAGCGCCTAGACGCTTGACGGTCTTCACAAAATGCCAAACGAGTCCTAGTCTGCTTCGGTCATCATTCTAGCAGCCCAGTGGAATTCTGATCTCCAGAACAGCGGCTACCTGTTAACTGCACGTAGCCTGCAGTTCGCAGAGTAGAGGATCACCTTTACCCACTGTAACTTGG
>NDGN011428313.1:0-12094 GCA_002564285.1 Tympanoctomys barrerae | reverse complement strand
GATAGCTCAGCAGTCTAAGCGCCTGCCTGGCAAGCACAAGGACCTGGGTTCAATCCCCAGTACCACGTGTCATGCTGGCCCAGAACCTAGGGTGTGCTGTGCTGCCCACCAAAACCAAGCATGGTAGCACACCCCTGTAATCCTAGTGCTGGGGAGGCTGAGACAGGAGGACCACTAGGGCCCCTGGTCATGAGACCCTCCCATAGCAATGAGTGCCATGACTGGTGTGCAGAGAAGGCTTGGGAATATCTATCTTACTGAAGACAAAAAGCTGAGATCAACTTTTTGTTGCCGAAAGTTTCTGGCAACCAAAGCTGAGCTTAAAGCTGTTTATTCTCTTACAACAAATGCCCAATTCCTCAACTGATGAATGTGTTCGAAGAAAGCATCTTCCTTTGTTAGATCATGTGAATGATTCCCTGGAGCAGATATGTTCTTGCTATTTAGAAAGACTGATTAAATTCTCTAGGTCAGACAGTGGGTGACTCTTAGTTCCCGTGTGTGTGTGTGTGTGTGTGCATGTGTGTGTGTGTGCGCACATGCGCACATGTGCATGTGTGTGTGTACACACACAGATATGCCTGCAAAGAGGAAGGTGGCCTATCTTCTGTCCATCCAATACACATGTGTGGAGCTTTTTTTTTTTTCTCTTTTCTAATTAATTAGAGGTAATAGCTTTCCACACTTCCTGGTATGTAAGGGAGCGAAGTGGGAAATAATTTAATTGGCTGTCTTGCTTTCAAAGCCCAGCTTAATGAAATAGTTCTCAGCTCAAAGAGCATGTATTATCTTTCCTGTTATTTTTCCAATTAACATTTCATTGGATCACATCTGTGTGGAATATTCTAATTGGTTTGAAGGGTGGGGGCACAGGGACACGAGCAGATGGAGGGATAACCAGCTGTCTCTTCCAGCCCAGGCTGGGTGCATTAATGTGGCCGCTGGGTTTCCCCAGTACCCTCCCTCGCAAGGGCTCAGAGTGCTTGAGAGAGGTACTGCCCTGTCACCTTCCCATCCTCATGGGCTCACAAGAGCTGAGCCAGGCTGCTCACAGGCTGACTAGCTGATATCCTGGGTAGGGAGAACACCAAGAGGGCACTCTGCAAGGTTCTAGGCTCTGAAACATGTGACTCCAGGTGAATGGCTCCCACTGCTTACTGTGAGCATGATTTTCCTGGGGCAAATATGTGGCACATGAAGAACTCCCCCCCAATATAAGGTTGTTGTGAGAATAGGGATTTAGAAGGATCCTCCGTCCCTCTCTCTGAACTTCTTATGGAGCAAGGTGTGGAGTAGGGTTGGGACTGGGGGTGCAAGTCAGGCAACCCAGGTCTGGGTGGCCCTGGAGTGATGCTTCTCACAGGGTGCATCCTCACTGCCTCACTTGGCTTGCCCTCGCCCCAGGCCTGGCACACAGGAAAGCATCCTATCCTTCCTATCTCTTCCCTATTCCCAGGAATACTGGCCCTCAGCCAGCCTGAGTCCAACCCTAATCTGAGATGCCACCATTTAAATACTTCATGGCACTGTCTGCACCCTAACCAACCCCAGAGAGGTCTGGGTGGCCCTGGGTCTTGTTCTACGTCTCAATGCCATCCCATTATCTCTCTAATTCTGCGTCTACTCTCTTTCCCCTGAACATTTCCCACCAAACACCCAGCTGTTTTAAGTAACAGCCTGTGTGCATTTCCTGGGCTTGCCAAAGACAGATGTGGGCCTGGAGGGGAATACAGGCTCCTGCTTGGCCACACTGCCTGCTGCCTGGAGAGCTGGGAAAAGGGGCTGTTCAGGTGCTCTTAGGGAGCATGCTCCAGCCCAGCTGGGACAGAGGCAAGATGGGGGGGGGGTTGTGTGTGTGTGTGTGAAGCTAGGGGTGGCAGCCCTGAGGCCGGGTGTGGGGCCAAGGAGAAAAAAGAATATGCCTACTGCCTGGCATGTGTGTGCAGGGTCCCAAGAAGTATGCCTCATGTTGTGCACTCACATGATAGGTCTGTAATGTCACTCCCAAACTGTGGGGTCCCAGCCAAAATGACAGGAATAGTCAGACCTGTAGAAATCCACATAAAGTTCTGAGTACCGAGTTTTCCTCTTTCTGGCCTGAGTCTGTGACAACAAGAACAAGCTGTTCCTGGCTGGTTCTGCTAGCCACTTAAGCTCAGTGAACTGTGCTGCGATTCCGAGTCTGGCCCAAAGCTGAGGCTCAGGATCCTCTCCTTGCCTTGCCCTGAGGAATTCTTTGCTGAGCTGCCTCCCAAGCAGACGGCCGCTGCACGGTGATCTCCTTCCTTCTATTGCTGCAGTGTTTAGGCCTCTCCAGCAGGGCGGCCTGGGGCAGCAGAGAAGGAGCCTGCCACTCCCGGTGCAGGACAGTTGGGTTTCCCTGAGCTGGTTTTGGATTGCCAGGCAGAAGGGACCTGAGGGTCTGCAGCTCCAGGCCATATGGCTCTACCAAGGTGACAGTGTCATCTGTCGGGCAATGCTGTGGACCTCCTAGGCGTGACTTGACCATGTCTTGATCTGTCAGGGAAGGGCATGTGCCACAGTGGTTGGGCAGCCATGCCACCAATCTCCCAAGCACTATGTAAGTGTCTGACAGTGCCCAAACAACCTTGGCTGTCTTCTGGCCATCAACTCACAACTCTCTGGAAGGCCTTCCATGGCCAGATGTCCTACCAGTGAACGGAACCAGCTGTACTCAAGATCTCTAAAGAAATTAATGGCAATAAGACTCTGAGGTAAAAATATCTGTGTGCACTGAGCTGGCTCGCTCAGTTCCCTTTCTATCTAAGGATCATTTAGGCTTAATTATAGAGTTCAGGCTTTCACTGGGCTTTTGATTAATTTTCTTTTCAGCTTGAAAAGTGTGTGAGTGTGGTGGGTCTCTTTGTGTGTGTTTATCTTTCTTTGCAACTCGGTTGGGAGCTTGTTCTGGCAATGTTTAATTGTGCCCTCCGTTCTAATAAGAATGTTCAATATGCCATGCCAGGCTGGGAAAACCATTGTTTCCATGACCTCCACCCCACAGGCTGTGCCCGCTGTGCTTGGGGATGGCAAAGAGGGCCTCGCTTAGCTGGGACCTCACTGTGGAATACATGCTTTGCTCCTTGGTTTTGTACCTGTGGCACGAGACCAGGAGAGCAGATTTTCTACTCTGCTGATGATTAGCACTGGGCTGGGGGCTGCCCAGTGTTAGCCAGCTCGCCCACACCACAGCCCCTTCCAGGCATTCCTCTGGGCTAAGCCCCTGGGGAGTCGAAGGTTCTCTGAACAACAAAGCAGTGCTCATTCCCCTATTTTTAGTAACTCCCCTTAGTAGATAGGTAAGGACTGGACTGGTGACTGGTCAAAGTGACTAGCTCTCTCTCTCTCTCTCTCTCTCTTGTCTCTGTGCTTCCTAGACAGGAAGGAATGAAGAAGCAGCATCACAGAGTAGACGAGTATGGGATTTTGAGCTGAAGGGCTCAGTTTACATCCTGGCTTTTGACATTTTTGTTTGTGTGTCTATCGACATGTCACTTATTGTTTTCTGAGCATAATTTGCCATCTATAAAATGGAGACAACAATAACACGGTATTACACTTTTTATAAGATTATCTGAAGTAAGAAAAATGCATATGGAAAAATTATTTAAAATATTTTATAAATAATAATTCTTTTATACTACTTAGGACTGCTGCCTTTCTTTTCTTTTTCTTTTTTTAAATAGTGGGTATCAAACATAGGGCCTTCACATTGAACTATATCCTGAGCCCATTTTTAATCTTTGTATTTTGAAACAGGATCTCACTAAGTCCCTAAGTGACCCAGGTAGGGCTCAGACACGTGATCTTGCCAAAGCCTCCCAGAATGGTGGCATTACAGATCTGCACCATTACCCTTGGTTTAGAGCATGAGTTTGACCTTTTGAATGTTTTTCCCAGCAGAGGGAGCTCTAAAAATTTCTACGGAACAGGAGGCAGAAAGGAGGTCAGCCTCTAACATTGCCATTTGCTGTGGGCCACAGCAATGACCTGGGAATGCAAAATGTTATCAGCAAAGACCCTAGATTAAGGGTTCAACCCCAAGACAGCTGTGACAGATAAAAGGAAATCTGGAACATTCATTTTGTGACATAATAGTAACAAGAGGTTTCTCTTGTCCTTTAAAGGATGGATCCAATTTTCTGTAATTTTTCGGCTAATTGGTTTGGGGTGAATGGTCCAGGGATGAGAGTGTTGTGGTTGAGGACAAAGAGAGACTGTAGGTCTCAGGTAATGTGACTGTGCCTTGAATCGAGATTTGGGAGACCTTAGGCCTGCCACTGGCCTCATGCTAATTAGGTATATGACCCTGAATATATGACCTAATTTAACAGGGCCTCAATTACTTTGGAGATCGTGGACTAAAAGATCTCAGAGGTGACCTCATTTCATCATCTAAGATCTAATAAAATGCTCTTTAATACATAGGACTTCAAAGCTCTTATTTTGAAGAAACCCCATGTATGTGTACAGACTTCAAATCTAATCCTGAGACCACCCAAGTAAAACTTAAGCCACTCAATAAGCCCCTTCAAGCTGAATGAGCCCTGAACCCTCTTGTGGTGAGGCAGAGGATGGGAAGATGGAGATGGCCTTCCCAGAGATTTCAGGGTTAAAGCTCCTTTGTCAGAGAGCTTTTTACTTGACAATATTCAGACAAAGCAATGACCCACAGGTCACTGGAGAGTAGGGGCCTTTTCCTTGTACAACAATGCCTGTAAAATAACTTGCTACAAGGCAATAGAATTGTTACGCGAAGGTGATTCCAGAACTGAGAGATCTAACTGTAGAGTTCCCAACAGTATCAATGACAATGATAGTATATTTGTATATGAAATAATTATGCAATGGTGTATGTTTGTATAATGCTTTTGAAGGACTTCCTCATCTATTTCCTCCCTCATTTTTTAATTACATAATTTCCCAGAAAACTGCTTTGGCTGATTTATGAAAGGCCTAAAAAAGTGTATTTTTCTTTTTTTTTAAAGGAGTGAGTCTGACTAAACCTGTTCCACCAGATTTTTTAAAAGATTATATTTAGTACAGGGCTTACAGGGTCTCACTACATAGATCGGACACATAGTGATCCTTATGCTTTCAGCCTCTCAAATGCTGGGATTACAGGCACATGCCACCATGCCAGTCTCAGTTGCTGTCTCAGCACACCTTGGGGGCGGGGCTGGCATGGCATGCAGGGGATCAAACCCGGGCCCTGCACCTGCCATTCAGCTATATCTTATTTTAAGAGGCTTGGAAATTTAAAAACTGAAACCTCACATAAGCTTTTGTAGTATAAACTTTTTCTCATTGGTCACTGCAATTTTGGAGTTTTGAGAACCACATTTTCCTAAAGTAAGACTATTTGGATTATATTCCAGGATCAGTATCCACTCCCCCAAAACCCTAAATATGACATCTAATTCAATCTGTGGATGAGACTGCTGTTTCTGATGTCAGTGCAGACAATGAGCAGATTTATACTTTTTACTTGGAGCTCTCTGAGGCTACCTCTCTCATAAAGAATAAGGAAGCATCAGAAGGGACAGAGAAATCCACATGGAACAAGTGAATTATTTCTAAATGGCATGTCCCCAAGTCTTCTATGAGGCATTGATGTGTCATTAATGTGTTGCTATAAATAACTTGCCATCAGTAACTAATCTATAAAAGAGTCGTTGATGGTTGGGATGTGTGGTTAACACTATAACGGAGTGGTCCTGCTAACTCTTTTATGTAAACAAGTACCATCCCTTGGGGCTAGAATTTGCTGGGCTTTTTTTTTTTTTTCTGTACCAGGGATTGAACTCAGGACCTTGTGCTTGCCAGGTAAGCACTTATTCCACTAAGCTATCTCTCCAGCCCTAGGGGCTAGAATTTGAAAGAATTTAAAACTACATTTTAAACAAGAGGTATAAATGCACCTGGTTGCTTGCCATTCTCTATCCCTGAACTCTAGTAGAAGACAGATGTTTGGAGCCAACCATGACGCTGTACTTGCTTTGAGCTTCAATGTTCTCACTCTAAAATTAGTTGTGTAGCATCCACTTATTAAATGTGTGACACTGAGAGTTTCATAATTGATTTGCATAGGACGTTTGAACGAGGATGTTGCTGTGTCTCTGTGTAACTCTGTATGTGTGTGTGTACTGTCATGTGTACTAGTGAAAATAAAGAGAAAATCTCTCTTATGGGAGTGTAATTTAAGTTGGAAAAGCTGAAATATTATTATTGGAAAGACTGAAACTCTAAAGAATTTTAGGGCCAGGGAGATAGCTCAGTGACATGAGTGCCTGCCTGGCAAGTGCAAGGTCCTGAGTTCAACCTCTGGAAAAAAAAAGAAAAAAAGAATTTTATATTGGCTCCACTAGAGGAAAACTGGCCTACCACCCTTGTTGGCTGGATCTCAGCAATACAAGCTTATTTAATGCAAATAGCCCAGATTTTCAGTAAAGGACTTTAAAGTTAAGCCTTAGAAGCACTTTTCCACAAATGTTTAAGCTGTGAAAAAGATCTAAAAATAAATCTATATTTATATACAGTGTATATACTATGTATGTTAGAGGCTGCAGGTATATATGCAGGGGTTGCTGGCAAATTTGCCAGTTATTATGCTGCATGCATCCTTCTGTGTGTGTGTATGTATGTGCATGCCTATGTTGTGTATGTTCCAGTTATTCAGAAACCAAAAACAGGAAGAAGAATGAAAATGTCATTCTTATTCGCTGGAGTGTTCTTGAAACCCTAATGGATTATAGGCCTTTTTTTGTAAAATCAGGGCTGGTGATGGAAACAGAATAAGCAGCTGTAAACAAAAATCGCTATTTGGCTATCAGTAAAAACATGGTGAGGGACCCAAAAATAGCTACTGCAGAATTCAGGAACTACATATCTAAATGCTGTGACTAAAAATATTGTGCTGTCTTTCTGGAAAGAGGTGGGTAGCTGGAGCCAGCGACAGTCTCCACAGGGCAGTTTACATCAGCACCCTGGACAGTTCCCAGAATGCTTTCCTGTTCCTTTCATTCCTGTGTGCTCACAGTGACGATCAATTAACAAATACCCAAGAGTTAATTCACGGCAACTTATTCTTTCTATTTCCCACCATCCATTCTTTCACCACCAGGCTTCCACTCTACCCATTTCCCCAGCAGCCACCACCCCCTGCCCAGTCAGACAATGGGACTGTCTTACGAACATCTCTTGTAGATGTTTTCACTCCCACTTCTAATTGGCTGGGAAGCAGCATTCGCCACAGGCACTGTTTAATTTCATTTCCATCCCCTGCATCTCACAGGAAAGAAATGGTCAATAGTTCAAATAAAAGAATCATCCTGGTCAGCTCCAAAATATGGCTACTTGCATGGTAATCATAGCAAGTCTGTCAAATCAATGATTTCTTTATTCCTAAAAGGAAAGGACTTTTCCTAAGGATTATGGTTGTACCACCCAAGGAGCAGCTGTACTCTTCACAAGTAGCTGCAAAGGCTGGCAAACCAAGAGGTCTGCTTTGGCTCAGAAACTCAGTTTGGCTCCTGCCACCCCTGGCAACCTCACTGCGTGTTTCAGCGGCGTGTGCTCCACACACAGTCAGGCCAGTCTGCGTCTACTTAGGAGGGATCACAACCAGAGGTGGCCCCCGCTTGGGCCTCCACATGAGGACTTGGGCATCGTTGGCATTGGGCTTCACTAGTGCGTTTGGGGGAATGGGCTCCATCCGGCTCAGGATCCGGGGCTGCTCCTGCTGAGTCCTGCCCACCAGCCGGGCCCGCTGTCCCAACAGCTGGAGAGGGTCTACTTCAATGTCCACCCTCATCCTCCACTTGATGGTCTGCAGAATGATCTTTTCCTTCGTGGTGGTGTTCATGGCCACCAGCCAGGTAGTGAAACTTTGGTCCCTCTTGATTCTTGTGAGCAGTGGCACATTGCTGTCACTCACTGGCACTGCCCATGTCACACTAGGGTAGAAATTGTCATTCATGCTGACGGAGAACCTGGAGATCTTGTTGGTGGGGCCAACCAGGGTCACAGTTTCTGTGGTATTCCCATACCAAGGGTAGCTCACCCCATCTGAGTCACTGATGGCTTTTGCTCTCCCTTCCCTCAAGTCAGGCAGTTCCCAGCTGGACCTGGCAAAGTAGAAGAGATGCACAAGAAAAGAAGAGGCTGAATGAATTTTTCTCAAGCCGAAGAAGTACCCACTACTTACTGACATAGACAACTTGGGCAAAGTGGAAAGTTCAGAAGGGAATTTGAGTCACAAAGTTCTATGTTGTGCTGTTTCAGGATTAAATGAGAACAAATCAAAACAAAATTAAAATAGCAATGCCACAACAAGCCAAATAAAACTATCGCTGACCCAACTGAAAGCAGAAAGCTCAGAGGCAGTCGTGAGATAACAAAGGGGGACAACCAGATGGGGTGATGGTGATTAGTGGCTTGGAGGCATTCCACAGCAGGAGCCACTTTCTTGTAGGAGTGTGAGGGTGAATAGTTTCAGGTTTTTGGGAAAGAACTGGAATGTTCTACTTGGTAGCAAGGGTATCAGGCACAAAGGAGGGTAAAAACAGGCAAAGGTATAATAATTTCTTAGAAGGAAAACAGTAGCAGAGTTTATAGTAGTTGAATTTCTAGTAGTAAAATTTCTAGTAGCTTTAAGGAAATCCAATGCTTCAAAGGTGAAAATATAAAGATGCTGGTCATGTCTGGAAGCTGGCATGAGAATACTTCACTCCAGGCTGTCACATGTGGTCTCAGATACTCCACTCTCCCTCTAGCTTTGAGTTGAAACTGAAGGCTGCATTGCTCAGTTTGGGAAGCTCACCATTTGGGGTACCTGCCTGCTCTTTTTGGTTGTCCCCCAACCTTCCACAGAATAAGGGGGAGGAGGATATTAGCCTCACTTTTAGCCCATGTTTTATGCTCCTTCTGTAAGACTGTTGTGTATGATAATAAGGCTAATATACTGGCAATGACTGGTATTTATGGAGTGCTTTTCCTTAGTCCAGTCACTATGACTAATGATTTTATGTTACCTCAACAAATGTTCAAACCATTCCACAATATATATGATTTTATTTTCACTCTCACATGAGGGGATGAAGATAGAAAGATATTGAAGGAACATGCCAAGGGTCCTACAGATTGTAAGAGGTGGAGCTGGAAGTTGCTTGACTCCAATGTCTATGTGTTTGGCTACTGTGTCATAATGACTCCCCAAGTACTCTTACATGGAGTTGAGGGAGCTCAGGTTGTCCAATGAAGTAGTAGCTCCCAGGGTTGTGGTGAGGGACTGGACTTGACTAGAATCGAGGCATTCTTCATATTTTCACTTCTAGTATGATGCTTGGTAACAATACATAAAAATTTAATAATCAAAGAAAGATTGTTTAATCATGAGCCAAGAGTTTGTGGTCTTGTTTGATAAGTTCCTCCTTCTAGGAAGTGTCAGATGATCCTGCAGGGCTTTATTCAAATAGTCTAAAAGGGAGCTGCAGGGTCCAGTTGATGCTGATGACACTCAGCAGCTCTTCCCATCACATGGGGACACAGAGGTACTAGTGGCCACTTCCACCTGGCCCTCACAATACTTCCTAGAGGAGGCCTGGGCCACCTGGGGAGGAGGAGAGCCCATCACTGCAGGAGTCTTGTCTCCTGTCTTCATGGACTGTTTAACTGCTGAGAATAATTGTAGTGCATCATGTTTGGCAGAAACCAAGTAACAGGAATTGACCTGATTCAGACAATGAGAGAGATCTTGTGCTGTTTCACATGCTAATGCATCTACACCAGAGACAGCTCCCAGTTAATCTGATGATCATTTCTTACAGTACAAAAGAGAGTAAGTGTTGAGTGTGACATGAGTCATATGAGGATTACTGATTGGGTGGAGACTCAATGTGTTTGTTGGGTTCATGAAATGACCTACAGTTGGGTTACTCTGTTTCCCCACCCCATTTATTTTCTGGGTTGCCTAAAACCTATTTTTTATTTTGATTCTAACTAAGGCCTGCTGGCCTTCAGGACTTTTTGTGTGAGTGGAGGATAGCCACTCTCAGCAGGGCCAGAGCGTACCTGTGCTCCCACTCTATGTGAAACCATCGCAGCTGCCTGTGGGAGCTTCAAGTGGTTGCACTTCTTATTCTTGTAGAACACTGTCCTTTTCATGAATGGCTATCTTGCTAGGCTCTACAGTTATTTTATCTATAGAGACACTGCAGTTCGTATTTTTACCACCATCTTCCTGCCCAGAGCTGGGTCTAACATCTGTTGGAAAAGCACAAACTTGTTCCCAGAATCCTGAAAGAAGTAATTGAGGTAACAGAATAAAGGTATTGCCTTTTGCATGCATCAGGAGAGAAAGAAGATAATTTTTTCTTGGAGGATTCTTTGGAACAAACAAATACAATATGTTTCTTCACCATCATCGGAACAAAGACACCAGGTGGACTGCAGTCCTATGCAAAGCATGCCTGCTGGAGGCAGCTGATAAAATAAATGGCTTTGACAATGGTTTGCAGCCACATCCCTGAAGGAATGACACCAAGAAGGAAACACTTGATGGCCATAGAAGGGGACCACTTTGAACAAGATCCAGGCACCTCAAATTGCACACGGCACACCCTGAACTCACCACCCCTTCAGAAGTATGCCTTTGTCTTTGCTGCCCTTGATCTACAAAAGCACTGGCCAGCTTCGGCCCTGGTCTCCTGTAGCCTTCATGCCTTTGCATCCTGGGAACGCTGTCCTATCAGCAACACTTACTTTCATCTTCGCTCCACCCAACTCTCACTTCCTTCGCTTAACCCAAGCGTTTAGTACCAGTTACTGTCCTCTGTCATGGTTCACAACTGATCTCACTGCAGTCAATCCTGATTCTTTTAAGTCTATCTCTTAGGTTGCATAGCTATTCCAATGTACACACCTGGTCATGTCCTTTCTTTGTATAAAGCCCCTGGAAAGCTCCACTGACGAATGTCACCTGTGTTACCCACAGGATCAAGTTTTAGTGCTTTGCTTTTTACATTTGTAGTGTGGACTTCTCACAAGAGAAAAGAAATGATACTTAGGTTTGCATTTCTGATTTATGTTACTTAATATTGTGGTCTCAGGGTGCATCCAGTTTCCTGCTCATGACTCCATTTATGCTTCTTTATGGCACAGTAGTGCTCCGCTGGGTGTACATAACTCCCTTTCTGTATCCACTCATCTTGCTTCCAAGATTTAGCTATTATAAGTTTTGCTACTATAAACATAGGTATACATATATCACTGAAAAATGATATCTTTACCTCTTTTGGAAGATACCTAGAAGGGGAATAGGTAGGTCAAATGAAATCCCTATCTTTAGTTTTCTGAGGAATCTCCTTCCAAGTGCATCTTGTACTATGAGGAACCACTACGAAGACAACAATACGCAATGTATTAATTATTGAAACTGTCTTACTAATCGGTTTTGAAACTGTCTCATTGCTATTTGTTTCTCAATAAAATTAATAAAAGAAAAAAAATTTATTGATTGATTGGCTATAGGGTCGCACTATGCAGTTCATACTTATGGTGATCCTCCTGTCTCAACCTCCTCAGTGCTGGGGCTAGAGGTGTGTGCCACCATGCCTGGTTTCAGGGATAGCGTGGCGTGCCCAGGGTTCTGGTGCTACCACTGCATGCCACACCGGGGATCGAACTTGGGTCCTTGCGCTTGCCAGGAAGGCGCTTAGACTAGGAACCATCTCCCTGGTCCTCTGTTCAAGTTCTTTAATGGAACAGACTTGCTACTTCACGACGTGGCCTCCCCTCCCCATGCCACGCTGCTGCTCACCTCTGCCTCTTTGCTCCTGCAGTGTCTCCTCCCTCTGAACCAGCGCTGTTCCACGTACCTAGCTATTCATTGTGAGAACTGACACAGGAATCACCTCTTCCAGGAAGCCTTTTTTTCCACCTACCCATGGATACATCCATATCTTTGGGGGCCGAGTTATAATTATGGGTTTATTTTTTTATTTTTAAAAAATTTTATTTATCTATTTGTGTGTGTGTGTGTGTGTGTGTGTGTGTGTGTGTGGCCAGCTCAGCC
>NDGN011428231.1:0-10479 GCA_002564285.1 Tympanoctomys barrerae | reverse complement strand
ACCAAAAACCAGAGAAAAAGGGCTGCAAGGATCGCCAACACACTGGCCCCAGTCCCCCAAGGTCAGTGAAGACTCCGGACATAGGAGAACCTGCACTGCAACATCCTGCAACTCAGTGGTGTCCCAAATTCTCCAATCAAGGAGATCATGGGACCACAGAGGAAAGTGACTGCCAATGCAAAGTGTGCCCAAAGAGAGTCACATGAAGAGAAAACACTCTCTCAGGCCTTTACAGAGAGCAAATTCATCAAGCAATGGCTGTGACTCATCCATATGGCTGACACCGACAAAGGATCTACAAATTGTGGCACAGGGATTCAGGGTAAATCCTGAGGAGGACTTGACCGACCCTGTCAAATACAAAAGCTACATTTCTTGTTATGTAGATCTTGCTTTATTTTGGTCTCAACCATCCAGCAGAAAAGTATAAAAATGAGGTATAAAAAATAAAGCCATATTAACATGCTGAGCTGTAAAAGGTTCAAGTCAACAACTTTTGACATTGCCAGTCCTACAGATAACCCACCACTATTATGGACTGCTGGACCATATTGGAACACCTTGCTGAAATCATGCACCCACAATACTCACATGACAACAGAACACCCCTCTCTGGCAAAACCAAACAAAAAAGGGGGATACAAATGAAAGACTATCACATATCTGCACATTCAAAATAGGACAGATACACAGCTACCCTCTCCCAACTCAATGACTAGAAAGATTTGTTCCAATAGTGTTCGTGGACAGGATATCATGTCCGCATCCCATACAATGAATAACCACTAAGACAACAATATGCAATGTACCAATGGCAAGGGTTCTTGCCACCAGTGGGTACCATAGCTCTGTGGACAGCTGTCCTCTACCAGGACACTTTCCAATGCTGAGTCCATTTCTATGGAAGTGACAAATTTTCAAATAACCCAGACCAAACTTAACTATCTTTAGGATACCTCAAAGAAAATACAAAAACATATAGGACAGGAAGTATTTACACCACTGATAAACCAAGACAGTATATTCCCAAGCTAGTAAAAATAAATGAGAGAGAGAATAAATCAAGCAAGGATTTAAGAAAACAAGCACTTTCAGCACTGGGGAGAAGACCTGTACATCTGTCGTGACAACCACACACTGCCTGACCTGCATATTCCAAACCTTCCCTTGCCACTGCAGACACGGAGCCAGGGTTTCCTGCCTTGACCACGTCACCTGTCCTTGGCAATGGCGAACAGATCATCTTCATCATCCTCTTCAAAAAGGCTGGCCTTCTTCATGGTTGTGGTCTGCTGGCCCTGGGCAGTCTCTGAGTTGCTGAGCTCTCCTTTGGACTTGCTGTCAGATGGTGGTTTGGTCTGTGCATCAGCAATGCTCCACTGGTCCTAGAAATACAACCAACCAACACACTACACATCAGGAGGTGAGAGAAGCAGATCTGCCTGCCTAGAGCAGGCCCAGTCCTGCTCTTGTTTCCTAGTACCACAAAAATAAAACAAACAAAAACCAATAGCAATTAAGTGGCTTTAAAACTAAGTATCAAACTAAATGTATCATTCTGGAAAAAAGGTCATGGTCAAAGCTTTGAACTCAGATCCACTCTGCTGGATTCTGGGACCTTACAATTTTCCTCAGGCCTTCTTCCTTCTCCACCACCTGCCACAATACTTCTCCCTGCTATGGTTCTGTTCTGGGTTGGAACATGAGAACTGCTCCATTTTAGGGGCTCAAAATCAACATAGAAGGAGAAGAACGCTGTTTTAATGTAAAACACCCCCAAACAGACTGAAATAACAGATAGCTGGCTCATGCCATAGACCTGCCAAGTAGCACAATGGCAGCTGCTGGTGACCTCTGTACCACAGCACTAGGCTGTGGACCCCAGAGCACCAAGAAGAGCTCTCCCAAATCCTTGCTTATGTGGCTTTACAGAGGGTCAAGCCAGCACAGATTCTGCAGAACCCTCAGATCCCAACCCAGGCTAAGCTAGCACCTGCATTTCATAGGGTCCTCAGGGAGGTCTGAGAACTCCTCAGAGTGGTGCACAAGGCCAGGGCTTCAGGCTAGAAGCCACCTAAAAGCTTTAACAAATTCATGTGAGGACGCTGTACCCCAAGCCTTTCCAAACCTTGGAGCCACCTTCAGTGTTCTTTAAAGCTCCCCAAGAGTCCAAGGGAGAGCTGACGCTGACAGTCTTTGCTCTTGAACCCTGGTCATCTTTATTTCAGATTTTTTCTTGCTCCCAGCTATAGCGAATATTTTTATTTCTTCACCACTATTATGCTCTGGTAGGACTGAGGCTGCTTGTCATTATGAGGCAAATCACCACTAACAATGGTTACAAAAAATGAAGAATCGATCTTAAATTTTATTTGAGAAAACAAAACTTGTGTACCATTTTAAGTCACTTTCAATTAATACATCAACACAGCTAAGAGTTGTTATCCACTCTATACCATGCTAACTTAGCCACAAAGATAAAGAACTCAGCTTTTGATTTATTTAAAAATTGTTTTTTCAGTCCTAGGGATGTAACCCAGGTATTGTTCATGTTAAGCATACACTCTATACTGAGCTATACCTACAACGCTTAGGAAGATCCAGATTTAAATTTTTTTTTTTTTTTACTGGGATTAGAATTCAGGACCTTGTGTTTGCCAGGCAGACACTTATGCCACTGAACTATCTCCCTGGCCCCAGATTTAAAATTTCATGAAAGGCTTTTTTTCACAGTTCAATGTGAAAAGTAGCTAAACGAAACTCACTATTGATTATGCTGATTTGGAAACAGAAAGAATCCTATACACTGAACATGCACAGGCTGCTCCTACTTGTCTAGTTGTCCTTACTGTGACAGTTGTCACTAGACAAAACAGCATGCAGCTGATGGAGTACAGGCTGTGCTACACCAAGGTATGACACCCAGGCATGCAGTAAACAGAGCAGTAAGCTCTGACCTTTCCCTCATGCTTCTTCCTTGAAACAAGCTGGAGTGTCCTCCACTGTGCTTTGCAAAGGAGGCACAGACCCGTCCTCTAGAGGTGCTGTCCTATATCCAGAGGTAAGAAGGTCCTTATCACCAACTTGAGGAATCTGAACAGTGGAGTCTGGCTGAATTTCTCCAGTTATGACCATCTGACCACATCTCTCTGTCCAGTCTCCTCCACAACTGCCCATGCTCATCAGACATGACTCTCATGCCACCTAAAACTTAGCTAATGTTAATTGGTTTTGCTATAGGGCCTTACTCACAAACCATGACCGCATCATCTGAATCAGCATCAGGTAGATTTTGAGGACTGCAAGGTATGCTAATTACTTTAAAAAGATCAATCTCTAAGTTAACATATCCTAAATAGCTTTAAAAAAAACCCAAAAAACAACCCCCCCCTAATTTTATAAACATCGCCTTTAGTATGTGCAGACCAGCTGTAATTCATCAATCCCACCAAACAAGATCTTCCTCATCTTCAGATGAAACCTTAACTTACCTCCTCATCACTGCTGAACAGTAAGGCAGAGGCTTTCTTTTTGGGTTGTTCCAAGGGCTTTGCTTTCTCCTGATTTTGTAGAGATGGCATTTGTTTCTTTCCAGCAGCCATGGCAAAAAGATTATCCTAGAAAGACAAATGGTAGGAAGCTATGATGGCTTCATACACATGAAAGAGATCATGTCAAAGGGAGAAAAAAATCTCCTCAAGGGTTAGAATGTAACACCTTGTGCATCAAGAAACAGTCCCCCCCTCTCTAGCCTTTCCTAATTGCATCCTGGACTCATGAAAGTAAGTAGGTCACCAAAGACCTAAGTGCAGAGTGGGCAGCAAAGAGAAGGCAACAGAGGTGGCGCAGGCATGAGGAGGGACCAAGGCCCAGGCAGTGCCCCATAGGCATGAGGCAAGGGGCAGCCACTAAGTCACATTTCTCTTTTATGACTTAGAAACTGAGTCAGGGATAAAAAGACAAGGGGTTTTCTCCACCCTGTAATAGCTAAGACACATTCATGGGAGAGGGAAGGAATGACCTGGGTTAACTAGAGACAGAATACAAAGTTAAAAAATAGTTTATTACATAAAATGGTTGCTGTGGTAAGGGTTGATTCACATAGGCTCAATGGCATTATAAATTCACTCTGAAAGTATACTGAGATACTTATAATGGGAGCAGAGTCATGAGAGGCCTGATCTTAGTTCAGATAAACTCTTCATGGTGCATGACAGATGGATGCCCTGCAGTGCATGATGGGTGAAGGGGCCTCACAGGACAGTGTGGTGAGGCGGGCACCATGATGAGCGAGTGGCCAGTGGGAAGACTCTTGGCACAAACTCCGTGCCAGGTACTGCAGGGTCTTACATCAGGTGTCAGCTTTGGCCATCACAATGGCATAATCACCTTCAGGAAGCGGAGATTTACAAGATAAGGGTCCTGTGTGAAGTGGCAGAAGCTTGGTCTGAGGCCACAAGCCATGTGCTCAGCCATTGCATCACGCTGCACAACAGTTGAGTTTGCTTTGGTTTTATTCTGACTTTTCTCCGCTACTAAGTTCTCCCTATCCAGAGTGGAAAAGAAAGGCCAGGTGAGGAGACGGCCGATCTCCTGCAAATCATTGGCATATTTGAGCATCATGTTAGAAAAAGCTTCTCAAAGGCAGGGTCTAATGATGAACTCCATCAAGCTTCCCGCAAGAACTTGGCCACATGTCTGTAGCCTCCTGGACACCCATGTGAGTGGCTGCAGTGTGCATAGCCCTACTTCTGTTCCACCAGCCCCAGGCAACCTGTGGCTCCCTAGAGCCCCTCGCCCTGTGAGCCTCTGGAGGGCTCTACTGTAGTCATCAGCCACCTTTTCTAGTTAATTAAAAGCTGATTATCTGATATTGAAATAAAGATGTTTACCTCTTCATCTTCATCATCAAAAAGGGAGACCGATGTGGCGAGCTTGCTGGGAGGAAGAGATGCACTTTTGGACTTACTCGTGTTTTGAGACGAAAACAAATCCTGTTGGGTCAAGATTGAAGGTGCTGGTTAGCATTTCAGGTCACTAGAGGAACTGATGACAGAAACACTGGCTGCTACGAGGCTGAGACAGAGTCCTAGGGAACTGGCCTGGGAGCCTACTTAGGTGTGTGCCCCACAAGCAGCTAATGGGAGAGAAGGAAGAGGGCTGAGGGACTTTAGGTAGTATCACCCAAGCCCAAGGTTTCCACAGGCAGGCGGACAAGTCCCTGTCACTGTCCCAGATGCTGAGAAAATAAAAATGACTTTGCCTCTCTAAGAGCCTGAGATAATGACCCAAATCACGGAGATATCCCAGATTCACAAGTAATGGATCTATGATTATTTACTAGTAATACATCTCTCTCCTTAGGATTGTACTGCTTTTAAATGAATATAAATTAAATTTCTACTTCCAAATGTTTGCTATTGAACTTAAAGTATAGCTATGAGATGTTGTATATCAAGGACAGAACTGATGTGTTCTGCACAGTCTTCACAGTGTTTCAAAATGTCACCTCGGACTGTAGAGAAAGCTTTGTTAACTGAGCTCCATGAATTCAAAACAGAAGACTGGACAACTGCTCGCTTAGGCAGAGAAACTTCAAAAAGCTAAATACGACATGAATATACTTTCTAACGACCACTTTGAACAATTTTCTTAAACTATTAAGTGCTTCCTCCTGCAATGCAGATCTAAGGCATTCACAGTGGCATCACAGGCTCCACACATGGAGCTCTGGAAGGCTCTAGGATTTTAGACCTCCTACATTTTACAGTGCCAGAAAAAAAAAAAAAAAAAAAAAAAACGAAAACAAAACAACAAAAACCCAAAAACAACAATTCTACTGTTTTTAAGAAAATGAAAGCAATAAAAAAAAAGAGTAAAAATAAACTTCTAGATCATTATTTTGGACCCTTCTTGGTGCTGGGCAAAAAGATATTTCCATTACTTCCAACTTGCCCCCCACCATGACTCCCCAGGAAAACAGGTGCTAGCTTGACACAGGGGCAAGGAACTGGCCCTCTATCTCAGAGCTTAACCTGCTATTTGCCTGGGTTCATGTCTCCTTGCTCAAAACTACCAACCACACGCAGTAAAATGAAGCAGAAATCCTGACCTAAAATCCTGCAGCCATTTTGTTCAATAAAATTGCATTCATTGTGCTCTGTGCAACTGGACTTAGCTAGATTATATGATGTCCTCAAATTGAAACTTCTGTGAATGTACTAGAAACCCTAACACACAACTGTGTCGCTACATACAACTACACTCACCACAAGATACCTACTGTATCATAACCTTCAACAAAAGCTGATCTCAGGGGCCAGTGAGATAGCTCAGTGGACTAAAGGCCCTGCTCAGACAAGCTTAGGTGGACCACACTCTGATCCCTGGCACCACATGCCATGCCAGGTCCACCCCCCAGGGTGGGCTGAGCCAGCCAGAGTCCAGGCATAGTGGCACATTTCTATAATCCCAGAAGTGGAGAGGCTGGACAGTCACCACTAGTCTGAGCTGCATAGTGAGACCCTGTAACAACCAAATACATTTTTTAAAAAAAGCTTATCTCGTTCTCCTAACTTCTGTTTGCCACCTTATATGTAAAACAAGCTCTCTGTAATCAAGGCCCCAGACTTTGGAGATTATTCCTCTAGGGTCCACTAGGGTCAATAAACTTTCCTTTCTTCTTCTGAGCTCCCGGCTACTGTTGATTCCATTTTTCCTATGACAAAATCACTTACTCTGTGGAGATGAGCTGGGGTCAAAGCCTTGCTATGATTTTAAACTGAATCTCCAATCCGTTTACACTCCTACCACCACGTGCAATCTGCATTTTTGCTTCCATCCAGGCTGGGCCTTGTATGGCTGTCTCAACCAACCAAGGGACAAGGCATCCAGGAGGAAAAGACAGGTTTCCAAAGTTGGGCTATGAATGGCTGCACAGCTTCCGAGCCCTCTATGAAGAATCCCACTTGAGGCCTGACTCCCGTCCAGACCCATGTCCCTGAGCTGTGTCCCTGGGAGACAGCACTGGGTACTCAGCAGCAGCCCTGCTGCTCATGTCTCTTCTGCAGAAGGATTCTCAGCCCAGCCCCATTCAGCACAAGATGCCCCTGGTGACAAGTACAACTACAGGAGACAGTGAATCAACTGGTGTTGTAAAGCACTGCATTCTGGGGGTGATATGCTAATAGCAATAAAAAAGCAGAACCCCAGGAAAATCAATGAAACTTCTCTCATCTGGTTTTTCTCTCTCTTGACTATCACTGGGTAACTGAGCAAGACCAAGTGCTGATATTAGAGGTAAGGTGTTTGGAATACAGTTGGGGACAAATCCTCCCTGTCCTGGGGAGGCTTGCCAAGCTGGGGGAGGAGCAGTAGTCACCAAGCAACAATACCCAGACAAAGCAGAGTGGATGGGTGCATTGTGGCCTGTGCTGCAGCTGGGTGTGGCAGGCTGGTGGGGTGACTCCTCTTAGACCAGAGAGTAGGGAAATGAATCACCACAGAAGAGCACTCAAGGGAGGCAGGGGCCAGGCACCAGCCAGGTGTGAGGGGCAGGTGTGCTAGAAGGCAGGCTAGTACATGAGGACCTGGAGAGAAACTGCATGGGGCTCCCCTGCTTGCTGGAGGGGCAGGAGCTGGCCTGAACTATACTTGGCTACTTCTCTATCCACAAGCCCTCAAGGAAATACAAGCCTGAGGGGGATTACTTCTATCACTCGACATCCACTTACCCTGGCTGGGAGTGCAAAGCCTACCCATGAGAGCAGAGCGTGGAGTTCAGATGTCTTCAAATTACATGTACATTTTTTCAAAAAGTTATTATTTTGTTGTTGATATAGGGTCTCGGTACGTACTTCAGACTTGTAGTGGTCCTCTTTTCTCAGCCTCCCCAGCACTGAGATTACAAGTGTGCGCCACCATGCTTGGTTCTGGAGCTAGCATGGCATGTGGTACTGGAGATCAAATCTGTGGTCTTTGAACTTGTGAGCAGGTGCTTAGACCCTTGAGCTATCATATCACCCCAGCCCTACATATACATTTTGATGCTTAGAGTGTCTTGCCTTCCAAAGGGTTGGCCTAAGGTTAGAACCTAAAGGACCACGTCTGACACAGTCAGAGAAAGACACAGCCTAGAGGGAAAAGAGGCCATCCACAACCTGTGCCTGGTCACAAGGAAGAAACCACTTCAATATCATATCTGCCATTTAGTCAGTGAGATCGTCAAAGATGGAAGCAACAGGCTGCTGTCCACTCTGGCATACAGTGTCAGACCAATTATTTTGTGAACCAATAAGAGCCTAAATCCTGATCATCCTAGAGGCAGAGTATTCTTGCATACAGAGTAACAGAGTCAAATCCCAAATAGAGTTCTAGCCATACGACTTTCTGAAGCCCAAGTACTTTCTGGAGATTATTTTAAAGACTACAACAAAAAACTGAACATACTCATTAAAAAGTCTTATGTCTCTATTGGGGAAATAAACTGATCCAGAAATAATAGTACTTGTGTTGGATTATTTTGCTGAATTCAAGCACCTATAATATTTAGATGCCAACAGAATACCCATCCCTGACAGGACTGAACTGGAGAGGGAGGATACAGAGGAAGGAACATTTTGTATTTGTATATACAGAATAGTTAGAATAGATGTCTGACTACTTTCGCTTGGTTCAATGAGACAAAGGATTTGTAGTAGTAGTATTTGGACAGGATGTCCTGCCTGCTTCTTGTGCTGTGGATGACCGCTGAGAAGATAACAATGTGCAATGTATTAATTATTGAAAATGTCCTATGAATCAGCTTGGAAAGTGGCTCACTGATATCTGTTTCTCAAAAAATTAAAATAAAATAAATAATAGTCCTTAGCGACACAGGCATAGATAAATATTTAGGACAAAGAAAAGAATTTCATACCTCAGAATCCTCCTCATCCGAAAACAAACTTTGATGAGTTTTTGTTTCTGGCGAGAGCCTGAGATTTTTGCTGGAAGGTAGGGTTACCTTATTGAGGGAAAAGAAGAAAAATAGAAGATTAGTACATATGATACCTGGAAGTAAGGCTTATTTATTGAGTCTCTGCTTTGAGAAGGTGCCAAGGTCTACCTCCAGGAATAAAGATGCCCGTGGATGCCCACATGGACCCTGGTGCGTGTGAGGTTCATACAAAGAATGAACATAAAGGGTGAACTATCATGGGAAGAATTTACAACTGGTCTATGTTAGGCAGGTGGGAAGGAAGTTCCCCTGATGGACAAGGCCTGGGACCAGGGAGAAGGGTCTTCAGGGACAAGGTAACTGCAGCAAGGGAAAAGCAAGATGGCGCAGAGGGCATGCCTGGTTAAGAAGGGCACAGGACCAGACTGCCCACTGTCACACAACGTATACATGGGACATGTGTGGTCAAACCACAGAGACGTCTGCACAAGCTTCCTGGGACTTCCAGGTGCTGGGATGGTGATTATGGCACAAGATGGGTTTCTGGCAAGGATGTGACACAATGGGTATCGGGTGAAAAAGAATAGAAAGGAACCAGCGTTGACAGGGGAAAGAGCAGCAGCTGGATAGCTTAAGACCAACAGTGACACAGGGGACTTGAGAAACACAGGTCAATGTGACCATCCAAAAAATAAAAATGAAAAAGTACATTGGATAAAGAATCACCTTTCCCATGACAATACCGAAAACTGGGGCGAGGAAGAGAGGAGAAAGTCCTACTCAGAAGAATGCCAGCAGTAACTCTAGCTAGCAAGTTTGGGAAAGAGAGCTAGAAAGGCACTTAAGCACCCCTCCCAGAAAGTTACCAGCAGACGTTAAAACCACTAAGCCCATAGCTGGTAGTGAACAGGATATTCAGTGTCAAACATCAAGAGACCAACTTGTTACTGACCGAGAGAGTGGGTGCCTTTCCAACTGCTGTGAGAGCAGAGAGCTGGGCATGGGGGCATCATGGGCATTGGGGCATCGTGAGAGCTGACTCAGTACCTGCCTGGCCTGTGTTCTTGCCAGAAACAGTTAACCTAAACCTAACTGTAGGAAAACAGTAAAGTAAACTCATAGTGTGAACACTATAGGACAACTGGCTGTAGTAAGGAAAACATGAACAGGAGGCATTATTTCAGATTAAAGGGCACCAAAGGAACAGGACGAGCAAATGCAATCCAGAAATACTGCCCAGATCCTGGGTTTTTTCAAAATGAAGCAAAGCAAAACAAGAGCTACAAAGGACATTTTGAGGACAAGAGAAAAAGACTAGAACTTAGAATGAATATGGAATAATTTCAAATCAGTATGATATGGCTTCTAACACATTTCAGGGCTAACTAGAACACTGTGAATGTGGACTAGACATTGGATCCTACTAGAGAATTACTTGCAATCTCAGCTGCTGCTAAGGGCACCTGATTACACAGCAGTTCTTGTTCAGAAGATGTTTAATATTTATGACTAAAATGTCATAGTAAGTACAGCTTCCCCAC
>NDGN011428210.1:0-13420 GCA_002564285.1 Tympanoctomys barrerae | reverse complement strand
GCCCACCCCACCCATCCACCCACCATCCATCTATCCATTTTACTTTGTCACCTGAAGGCAGCAAGTGCCAAGTACTATGTTCAGACTCCAGCATGGACCTTGCACCCAGTGATTAGAAAGCATGCAATGAGCACAAGGTGAGGTCCAGAGGTCCTGACCCACTCTGATGCTCTGATAGCAGCCTCTGCCTCCCTGCAGAGCTTGAGTTTGGGAGCCAGGTCTGCAGGACAGCTTCTGCAGACATTGGCAGCCCCACCAGCTGCAGGCGATCAAGTGACCCGGGAGAGGCCAGGTCAGGAAGCCTTTCCATAAACACTCTGGAAACCCTTCTTGTGCTCTGGCAAGCCCCACCAGCCTAATTAGTAGGCGGATGTGACCTGGCTAGACCATGGTCAGATGTCCACACACTTTGCCAGAGGCCAGGAATTGCTTGCCTGGCTCTTCCCAAAGCCACACGGCAGGGGAAGAGTCAGGAGAAATGTCACCTTCCTCCCAATAGCACATTGCAGCCCCCTTCACCTGCTCCAGCCCAAGCCCTCAGGTGGGAAGGGACTAGGTGGGTTTCTAAGAAGGTGTTGAGGCCAGTGAGCCCCCCAGCATCCTTTCCAAGCTCTGGTAACATCCACTCCCGTCTCTCTGGCCCCCTGCTCAGGTCACCAGGGGCAGCCTCAATGTTCTGGCTCTAGTGTTTGCTGGCTGTCATGGTTTCATGCATCAGTAGTTATTGCTTGAAGACATGTTTTGTTCTGGCAGCTTTTGAAGAGGGTGCTCATTCACTTCCCCATCATGGTATGGTGTCCTTCTGGTTTGGTCCTGTTCTTGTCCCGTTTAATAAACAGGAAAGCCAACCACTAAGTCACAATGGTAGGAGGTGGCAGAGCTGGGATACGACCCCAGGCAGTCTGGGTTCTTAGCCATGACTTGCAAGATACCGTAGCCCAACAAGAGGCTACAGTGTATGCCTGATGGCACCAATGTGACATTCTCAGGTGCCCTTCCGTGGCACTGTTGGGATCAAATGAATGAACAAATAACTGAGAGCGCTATCAGACTCCTGTTGTTCTGGCTGCGCAGGCCCTGACTACCCTCTCCTTTTCCCCTCCCTCCCAGATGTGGACGTCCTCCAGCAACTGGGCCTCCGTTGGAAGAAGGCAGGCAGTGGCCAGAGCCCTGCACCCCTGGGAGTCATTCCTTTCCCGTTGGGCTTCATTTTCACACAGCGGGCCCGGCTGCAGGCTCCCACAGCCACCGTCATTCCCGCTGCCCTCGGCACGGAGCTGGCACTGGTGCTGAGCCTCTGCTCCCACCGAGTCAACCATGCCTTTCTCTTTGCTGTCCGCAGCCGGAAGCACAGGCTGCAGCTGGGCCTGCAGTTCCTTCCCGGCAAGGCTGTTGTCCACCTGGGGCCCCGGCGCTCCGTGGCCTTTGACCTCGATGTGCATGACGGGCGCTGGCACCACCTGGCTCTTGAGCTCCGCAGCAGCACGGTCACACTGGTGACGGCCTGTGGGCAGCGCCGGCAGCCTGTCCCGCTGTCCTTCCACAGGGACTCCACACTCGACCCCCAGGGCTCCTTCCTCTTTGGGAAGATGAGCCCACACGCTGTCCAGTTTGAAGGTGCCCTCTGTCAGTTCAGTGTCCTCCCTGTGACGCAGGTTGCTCGGAATTACTGCACCCACTTGAGGAAGCAGTGTGAACAGGCTGACACGTATCGGCCCCAGCCGGGACCCCTCTTCCCCCTAGACGCTGGCAGGCCCTTTGCCCTCCAGAGTGACCTGGCCCTGCTAGGCCTGGAGAACTTGACCACTGCCACACTGGCCCCAAGGGCATGGCCAGCAGGCAGGAGACCCACGGTGACCATGCCCACCAAGCCCCTGAGGACAAACCCTCCAGACCTTCAGCATGTGACAGGGAGAGGCCCAACCCGGACCGTGTCACCACCAGCCAAGCTGTCAGCCACTAGAGCACCTCCTCCCTTGGTCCCAGTCTTTCCTGCCAGCTCTACCAGGGCCCATCCTGTGGCTGCCCAACCCTTGCAGAAGGTTGCAGCCACCAAGATCCCCAAGAATCTCCCCACCAAGCCTCTGGCCTCTTCTCCTTTGGTCGCTGCTACAAGAAGACCTCATCTGACCCAGAAAACAGATCACCGTTCATCCACAAAGTCAGCCCCTCCCACCCAGAAGCTTGTGCCACCTGCTCCCCACCCAGCTTCTGCCAAGGCTGCAGGTCCTGCAGTGAAGCCCACGAAGCAGAAGCCTGTCACACCCCAACCTGTGCCATTCAGTACCCGGCCTCACGTGGCTAGCTCTTCTAAGTCCTTGCTCACAGGAGTCCAGGCTGAGTCCAGGCTAACCAGCCAAGCCAGCAAGCTGGCCTCGGCCCGTACCAGCACCCACAAACCTCCTCTGCCTGCAGTCTGGCCCCTGTCGTCTGCACCTTCTGTGTCTCATTCTGGCTCTACCAAAGCCGCTCGGTCATCAGCCACAGTGGTGGCTGCCACCTTGGGCACTGGTACTCCCAGAACAATACCTCCAACTCTTGCTCCTGGTTCTTTCCCTTCTGGAAACAAGAAACCCACTGGATCAGCAGCCTCAAAGGGTAGACCCAAGAGCAGCACCTGGAAGCCTACAACTGCCAAACCTGGGAAGGCCATCGGACATGCCCCCTTGAATGACCGGACAACCAGCCCCAGCCCCAGCCAGTCCCCAGCCAGTGGGCAGGCCACCCCCGCTGTGCTGTTAGTCCCAGCACGAGTTCTGTCCTCCAACCCCCGGCCCACAAGCGGCAGCTACTCCTTCTTCAACCTGGTGGATCCCACACCTTTCTCCCTGCTGATGGGGCCTCCAGGGCCCAAGGGAGACTGCGGCCTGCCGGTAAGCCTGGGTAGAGACTGCGTGCTGCTTGGGTGGTGGTGGGGTGGCAGTGGGGCAGTTGGGCCCAGTGGCTGCTCTTGGTAGGGGCAGGGAGCTGGTCCTAGGACTCTTCTGCTCCACCACCACTTCATGAGACATGCTGCTCTGTGCTCATGATCCGCAGGGCAGGTGTGGGGCTAGTATCCACCCTGCCAAGAAGGAGCGCCTCTGGGCTGTGGTTGGCCCAGGCCCAAGGTTGTGCTCTGCTAACCCAGCTGCACAGGCTGAGTGGCTTCAGGAAAGCCATTAGCTGACTTGGCCCAGGTCATGCCCAGGGAGCGGCCAAGCTCCCCCAAAGCCCAGCTCCCTACTCCCGATGCCTGAGCGGGGCCCTGCTGGCTTAGCAGCGCGTCTGGGAGTGAGGGACGGAGATCACACACAAGTAGCCCGGGATGTATTTTGCTTGGCACATGCAACGTTCTTTTGAGAATCTCCTAAGTTACTAACAGTCAAAAAATGTGAGCGTTCTTAGAAAAGCCTCAGCAACTAGTTTCTCTTGGGAAGAGGGAGAAGTGGTGGCCCTTTTAGACAGGATGCATGCTCCTGCCACCTCAGGTCCTCGCTTCAGCCACTTGCATCTTAGCAGCATGGTCTATCACCCATTTATACCTGCCTGTCTGGCACTCACAGGCGTTGGATTTGTGGACTCTGGTAGAGGAGTTTGGGATGAAGAGGGTCAGTGTGGGCTGGCACGGTGAGCAGGGGAGGGAGAGAGGAAGAACATTCCATGTGCAGGAGATGGTCTCAGGGTCTCCCAGGCAACGACCTTCCCACAGCTGGAGGTCAGTGCCTCTGGGCGGGGAAGCCCGGGACTGAGTTTGTAGAGGCCCAGGACTCTGCTGTTCCCCTTCCTTGGGGATGACCACAGTGCGGGGGCTGCCCCCTCCTTCCTGGACCTGGGTGTCCTACTGGGCTCCGTGATGAGGTTAGGGCTCCCTGCAATGTGGACACAGTGGCAGATGCTGGGAATTCCCAGGCCTTCCCAACATACTTAATGAGTTTTAATAATCATTAGGAATAATATTTATTCAGCCTGTCTCTAAGGGGACCGAGGGGCCGTGGTTATTATAACCATATTGTAGATCTTATGGAAATGGTATGCATCACTTTGCAGTTATGTCAGTGTTCTGTGCGGGTCCTACATTCTGGAATTGGCAGTGTGGAGAGCTTTGTGGGGGCGCCGCCTTGCTGAGAGGTCCAGGAGCCTTCCTTCTTGCCGGTCTCTGGCCCCAGGCACTTAGGACTCCAGCAGCTCCACTTCCTGAGCTACATGTGCGCTGGGTATGAGATCAGGAGGGGATCGCAGCTGACCAGAGGGGCCAGCACTCCCTGCCATCCCGTTGGAGCTGGGGGAGCAGGGAAGGTACGGCCAGGTGCCCTGAAGTGGAGCAGGGTGCAGAATCTGCCTTTGGACCTGACCTATTCTGGGGGGGAGGAGCAGAGGGGCTCTGTGTTGCCTCCTGCTAACTCCCTTGCTTCAGCCTTCCCATAGTCGAAGAAGTACTGGAACTCACCTGGTCAGCTGATAGATATTTAGGGATCCCTCGGTTCAGCTTTCCTCCTTGGACAGGGAAAAAGATATGAAACTGCCCTGAGAGGACCAGGACTTGTCCAAGACACTGTGCAAAGAGGCAGAGTTGAAGCTCATGCTCCGTCGTGCTTTATCCCTCCCCACTGAGTGCCACTGGAGCTCTGCAGTGCAGGGAGGCAGGGCCTTCAGAGATGAGCCGGGCCTAGGCCGGGCCTCAGGGGAGGCACTCCCTCTCAGAGCGTCTCCTGCTCCACGGCCAGTCAAGTCTAGGAGCCTTTGTAGTTGAGCACAATGGTGCAAGCTTTAACCCCAGCATTCAGGAAGCCGAGGCAGGAGGATTGCTGCAAATCCAAGTGAGCTCAAGGCTGGTTTGAACTTCATCCTGAAACCTGGTACCAAAAAAACAACAAAAAAGAAGAAACAAAATCAAAGTGATTCCTGTCATGTTTCGGGGCGTGGCCCTCAGAGGCCTGTCTCCACCGTGTGCCACAAGAGCAGTACCTGAGAGGGCTGCCTCGCCTCGGTTCTCAGGGGCAGGAGCCTGCAGCTGCCTGGTAGAGGCTGGCATGAAATTGGGCCAGGAGTTCTAGGAATGGGATCGTGGGAAAGCTGAGCTGGGCTGGTGAGGGGATGGGGAGGGCGCTGCACAGAAACCTTGCGGCAGGCAAGTCCTGAGGAGGCCAGGGAGGCCTGGCACAACCTTGGGCAGCATCAGCACTCCTTGTAGGAGTCACCTCAGGAGACTGGGCTGAGGGCTTGGCCCATGGCCGCGTGGGCCGCCAGGCATGGGAGCTCTGGGTTTGGAGTTGTTCCCTATGGAGTCAGTCATTCACTCATTCATGCATTCATTTATTTATTCTTTTTCCAGTGCTGGGGTTTCAACCCAGGTTGTTTCCACTGAGCTATCCTACCATCCATTGTTTTCTCTTTTATTTTGAGACAAATTACTGAGTTCTCCAGACAGGGCTTGAACCTGTGGTCTTCCCTCCTCAGCTT
This sequence comes from Tympanoctomys barrerae, assembly GCA_002564285.1. NCBI lineage: Eukaryota > Metazoa > Chordata > Mammalia > Rodentia > Octodontidae > Tympanoctomys > Tympanoctomys barrerae. The sequence goes on along the minus strand of NDGN011428210.1, from coordinate 7,981 downwards.
CCAGAAGTGAGCGTAGGGATTACAGGTTTGTGCTACCATGCCTGGCTTCTGCTTATTCTTTACAAGAATGTGGGTGGAGCGCCTTTCTGGGGCCTGGAGCCCTGTGGCCTTGGCCAAGTTGTTTAACTACTCGGAGGCTCGGCTTCTGTCCCTGTGAAGCAAATGTGGGGTAGGACCCACCTTTCCAGAGTGTGTGCATCCAGTGAGGTGTGCAGGTATCGCATCTGGCCCTGGCCCGGGTCCTTGTGGATTTCTGTGGCTGAGATGAGGCGGCTGGGGCTCGGGGTGGGGGACCTGTTCCCATTCTTTTCACCACAGCACTCAGGCCTTCTCTATGAGCTTCTACACTTGTTTTCATTTCCCTGCTGAGGGAGCCTCAGCCCATAGCCTGGCCCGAGGGGGTCTCTCGGTGACTCCAGGGCCCTTCTGCTCTGGATGGTTAGAACAGGCTGGATCCTAAGGCCAGCATCGTCTGGACCATGGAGAATGAGGTCCCTGTGGAGCCTGGCTTTGTGCTGAGCAGTTTGCCTGCTGGGTCCTTGGGCTCTGGGCAAGGCCAGGGCCACTGGGACCATGGACAGGGATGCAGGTGGTGCCAGAGGACCTAGCAGGAGGCAGGGAAGCATAGATGTCTGGGAACAAATGGTTCTTGCACTCTGCCTGGAAGGCTTGGGGCCTCTGGTAACACCTTGGGGAAAGGTGTTACCAGAGTGCTGCAAGGGCTGAAACCTTGAGCCTGGGTCATCGACAGGGAGTGGGGCCCTGCGGAGCCCAGTAGGGAAGGAGCAGGAGAGAATCCTGTGTTCTCATATGGGCCACATGCTTTTCTTGCTGGGGTGTCTATTTTCCTCCCCTGTGCCACCAAAGCCAAGCCCGAGGGCAAGGAATTTCCAGGGTAAAGGGGTTAGTGATGCACAAGTCACCAGCTCCCAGGGCCCAGAACGGATCTGGGAGCAAAAGGAGCATATGCAGGGTGCACGCATGCACAATGTCTCAGAACATGGGCAAATTAATTCCATTTCACAGCTGGACAAATTGAGGCCTAGAGACATGGGGGAGGTGCACAAACTTGCTTAGAGCCCCTTAGAGCTGGATTCCTATGGAGGAGCTCTGTCCAGCAGCTCCTTCCCTAGATTAGAGAGTGGAATGTGCAGCGCCCTGTGGGGTATGCTTGGAATCATTGTGAGCTCAGATGGTCAGGGATGGGCAGGCCTTTTACAATACCTCCCCCACCCCTCTAGGTTACAGGCACAGAGCAGAGGCCCAGAGGTCATTGCCAGGGGTCGTGTGGCCATGAGCAGCACACCCTGGCCAGGCCTTCACTCTCCCAAGATCTCAGACCTATAAAACATCTCCTGGGTTCTGATGCCAGAGATGCGCCAGCCAGAACTGCCTTCTTCCTGCAGGGCCTGGCCAGTGGTCTGCTACATTGGGGCACAAGGGTGGATTTGCCCATGGGGCAGGATCCCTCTGTTCTGGCCATGCGCGGCCAAGACCTTGGGGGAAGCTCAGAGTGGCAGACTTGCTTGTTCCCATGGCTGTGTTTGCATGCACCCTAAGGCCAAGCCTCCATGGACTCCCCCAGAATGGGGCTGCTTCCCCACTCCCTCCCCTCAGCTCCAGGCCCTCTCAGAGGCCCCGTTGTTTGCAGCGTGGAGTGGAAAATCCCACCCTGGCCCCGTGAATCATCTCGGAGTCACCCGCTCCAACTTCAGGCCCTGGAAAGAAATGGCAGCATTTTTCCACTGCAGAACAGACAGGGTCTCCAACCGGAGGAGGGGGCACAGGCTTCCTACCCTTGCTGCTGACCACAAAGCAATCACTGAGTGGGGACAAGTCAAGCCTGAGGCTGAGCGGAGCAGCTGGTGGGCCTAGCCCCCTTGCCAGGCCCGCAGTGGAGACCTAGGCTGCCCCGTGAGGAGTCAGGCTGTGAACTAACACCAGCAGGCCAGGCCGTGGGTCTTGGCTGGCACTTGAGTCTGCTCTGCAGATGTGGTGGATGAGCTCAGACTCCTGCCTGGATGCCCCCATTTCTAGAGCAGAAAAAATGCAGTTGTCCCTCATCAGGGAGCTACACTTCAAGGACCCCTCCCTTCCTATACCAATCTGAGCTTTGACCTGAGGAGACCAGGATGATCTGATATTCTTCTCCAATCTGATAACCCCACCGAGGCCCCCACAATTCAGCAAAACCACTGCTGGAAAAGCTCTGGGTGTTCACATCCCAGATGGCCATGGAGGAGAAGGGACTCACTCTAGGCCACACCTCTAGTCAGAGACACACCTGACCAGCTTGTTCCTGGGGAAGCTGCCCACCGGACAGCATGGGTCTCCTGGGTCTAGGTTTGAGTGCAGCCTCTTACTCATGGGTGTGGGCTCAGGCAAGTCATATGGCCTCTCTGGTTTCTTTTCCGTTGAAAGAATATTTTATACCCACAGCAGTGCTTAGCCTCGGTCCCAGCAATTTCCTTTAACTGATTCCTGGCCCCCTGCAAGAATTAAACCAAGTCCTCCAGGAAGGAACATCCTTTGCTCTTCCTCCAAAACATGCAGAGAGAGGTAGCTCAGACTTTGGAGTGGGGAAGTTTCAAAAGCTGGCCATACAGAAATAACAGCTAACCTTTTTTTGGGCATTAACTGCGGGCCAAGCCAAAGGATTAGCACATTTTATAGGTTATCTGCAGCTATGAGCTGTTATCCTCATTTGATGAAAGTTTGAGAAACGGAAGTTTGGAGCCTGAAAGTAGTTTGTCCAAATGATACGGCTGGTAAGCAGGTGCCTCATGTGAGCCCAAGACCCCTGGCTTAGGCTGCGTTCTGTAGCCCCCACCAAAGCAGGAGCAGAGGGAGATAGACTGGCCCATAGGCCAGCAGGGCCAGAGACCACACGCTGCTTGCTGGAGGGCAGGCTGCCTCCGGTTGGGCGGAGGTGCCCGGCCACACAGAGCTGGCCAGGACTTGCCATACAACAGCTCCTCCTCCACGCCTGGGGCTCTTGCCCAGTGACTGCGGGGCCTTGGTGCCTTATCTGCCTGTCTGGATCTCTCTGATTTTTATTTATGGACAGGCAGGCACGTGGTACTCACAGGCTCCGTGAGCTGAGGCTGCCCAGCGTGAGATCCGGATTAATTACCAGCCAAAGCATTCTGAGTTTTCAACGCTGATTTTAATTCTGGGCAGGAAACCTGGAATCTCATTGACTGTTATTTGAAACAAATGAATTCCCCAGGCCTCACACATCCTCGAAAGCCTGGCTTCCTTCGAAGGCTTCGGGCTCTGTGCGGCTGGCTCGTGAGACGCTTAGTTGATCCTGATTGACTCCTCTGGGTAGATGGGACGGTGCTGTCAGGCCCATTTTACAGGGGAAGCACATGAGTCTCTGACAGCCAAAGGGGGTTACAGAGTCCCCAGGCTGTAGTGGCGAGCTCAGGATTTGAACGGAAGTCAGCCTGCCTCTTAGTCACTCTGCCCAGTTGCCTCCCCTCCAGTGTGAAGGGAGAGAATTGGAGGCAGGCAGATGCTGCTGGAACACCCGCTTCAGGGTCAGGCCTTTCTCCTGTGGAAGTGGGGAACCATTAAGTGCTATCGGCAGGGGAGTTGCTGGGCAGGGGGGAAGAGGCTGTGTGAGGTGAGGCGGGCTCAAGAGGGAAAACCCAGTGGAGCTCTTGCAGGTTCTCAGGGAACCCCGAGGAAGGTGGGAGCAGAGAGAAGGTGAGTCCAGGGACGCAGCAGGCACTGTGCTGGACACTTACCATCTCTCAGCACCCTTGAAATAATCCAGCGAAAGGGAATTACTGACCCCAGCTGCTAAGTGACAGTGTGAGGATTTGAACCCAGGCCCCAGGGGGTTGCGAAGCCTGTGACTGCACTTTTGATGCCATGCTGCCTGTTCACGGTACAAGATGCTTCAGTTACCCTTGATCATGTCCCTTCTCTGCTCTGGCTCTGGAGAGGACTTGGCTGAGCTCTGAGGTTCCTTGCTATTTTATTTTATTAAACATTTGGCTGCACCCTGGGGATAGAGCTGACTCACACTGTATTGGTTCCTTTGAGGAGACCATGATGTGGTGGGAGAGATGAGAGTCGGAGCAGGGAACTCCCAGGTATGGAACAGTCTAGAGAGAAAAGAGGGAGTTGGGGAATGGATCCAAGAAGGCTTCCTGGAGGAGGTGATGCTGTAAGTTATCTGGGTGATAAAAGATGGGCACCCCAAAGGCTGGGAGAGAGCAGATGCTATAAGAAAAGCACGTAAGCATCCAAGAGCATGAGTTGCTTAGGACAGGGCTTCAGGAGACCCCTCTTCTGCCCATGGGGTTTCCATGCCCAGAGGTCTGGGCAGGTTTGCTCAGTGACTGGTTGATTCCATTCTCTGCTACCTCTTGGCACTGTCTGATGTTGTGTTTTTGCTTCCTATTCAGGGTCCCCCTGGGCTTCCTGGGCTACCTGGACCTCCTGGCCCCCGGGGGCCTCGGGTAAGTGATTATATATGTTCTCTGGCCTGGGTTCTGCTGCCTCAAAGTCCCAGTTTGCAGAGTGCCCTCAGGCCCCTCCCTGACCCTTGCCAACACCCATGTTTCATTTTGTGCATTGGAGGTTGACTAGGTCTCTAGGAGGTGCTCCGGGGACAGGTGAGACTTGGGATGGCAGTGACTTCTTGCACGGTGTCTGTCCTGGGCATCATGTTTGGGTTATGGAGGGGGTTCCTGAGGCCATCTTCCCGAGCTCATAGGCTTCAGCGTGTGTCCAGGAGGAAGCCTGCTTGGGAGGCAGTGCCCTGGCATGTCCTCTACGTTCTCTGCAGGGCTGTCTCAGGTAGCAGTGCTGATCGGGCAGCTCCATGGGCTGTGCCCGAGAGGGCTGAGCTCTTGGGTGGCAGAGAGCCTGGCAGAGATAACTGCCTGGGGCATATTTTTAGCTCGGAGCCCAGCAGCTGGTTCTGGTTACAAAATTACTCAGCGCTAGCTCCCTCCAGACCTGGCCCCGGGATCCCTGGGCCCAAAGCTCTGGAATGCGCTGTCTGGAGCCCCATTTCCTCCTGGCTTCCGAGTCTCCAGGAAAGTGCATCTGCAGAGCTGAGGACCAGGCAGGTATCACAGGCCCTGCCAGCCACGGGGCCTTGCAGTCGGCAGCATCCTGACAAGGCCCCCCAGCCTAGCATTCCAGGCCCAGGAAGGCTAATCCACCCCCAGCCCTCCCTGAGGCTTCCTTCCACCTTTACTCCAATGTCCCCTTGACTCAGAGGTCTCCTTTGCAAAGTCCACATCCATTCATGCTAAGACCAAAGGAATCAAAGCTTCCAATGTGATCCCCAGGTTAGGAACGGGGAAGGTGAGGCTCTGAAAGCCTGTTCTTGGAGGTCCGCTGACGCCAGTAATTCTCTCTTCAACCAAGCCATATCCCAGTGGGCCACAGACCTTATCTGTGTTACTGTCATACCTGATGCCTCCCTAGCACAGTACCTTGGTGCTGGGCAAATGGTTAGAAGAGATTTCTAGCTGGGAGACAGGAACGTTTTTACCAGGGAGTCGGGTAGTCATAGGCAAGTCCTGTCTCTCCTCCTGGCCTCAGTTTCCCCGTTTGTGAAAGCTGGCATCATGGTGAAGCATTTCCAAGGTTCCTCTCAGCTCTCCTGACCTGCTTCCAGGCTCTGTGCCTGCCCCACCCGCTGCCATCCTGTTTCTAACCTAGAAATTCCATAGATCCTAAAATTCCAACGATAATAGAATGCCGCGTTAAACAATCCTACTGCCTCTGCACAGATGGTGGCCCACGGCTAAGGGAGGAGCAAGTTTCTTACCTGAGGTCACCAGAGATCTGTGGCCTGTCCCTTTCCACCTCCCCACACTCCCTCATCCTGTGTGGAGATGTAGGAGAATCCCTGAGCCCTCCCCCACCCGGCTTTCTAGGCTGCAACATTTATAGAGTCGGTCTGCTTGGCTCCAGGTCAACTATGTGCCTCTTTTCTCTGTAAGGCAGTGGCTGGAGCAGGGTGGGGAATAGGAGCTGGGAGCAGGAAGCCCCAGCTCTGCAGACTGCCGATGAGGGCTGAAGGCTGCAGCTTGCCATCTGTGGGGCTGCTGGGGGCACAGCTGAGAGGCAGCCACCCTTGACCTTGCGTACCCCACTGCTGTTCTGGGAGAGCTGGTCATTGGGAACCCCCTCCAACATCCCACCTAGCCTGAGTTTGGGGTGGAGCTGGGAGCTTAGGCTGGGAGGGCATAGGAAGTTTTCCATGGCTCCCTGGCTCCCATCATTCACAGGAGGCTGAGGCAAGTAGGTGCGTTGTGGGCTTTACTACTCAGGTTCCATCCCTGTGCCAGGAGACCAGGGGGTGGGAGGGGCAGGATGATGATAATTTTAGAAGGAAAGTCACACTTGGCGCCTATAAATTCCCCAGGCCGAGTGCAGGCTGGACACTGTTGCTTCCTGTGTGTTCAGAGGAGGGGAGGGTCCCTGCTCAGGCATGGAGGAAGAGGGAGGTGCCTTGGTTGGAATGTGACGGGCTGCAGCTGGGAACTGGCCTCTGAGGGAGGAAGCCAGTTCATGCACAGATAGACCAAGGAGCCAAGTGCAGAGGGCGGTGGGGTCGGGGGCTCGTGGGCCCTCCAGGTGCCCCTTCCTACTGCCACTGCCCGGGGCTGTGCCTGCCTGGTAATTGGCTCTTCCCCAGCTGCAGGCTCAAGGTCTGCAGCTAAGGCTCTCACTGGGCAAAGTGGACGGGATGGGAGCCAACTGTCTCAGGATGTAGCGATGGTCTGGGAAACCCAAGGGCCATGAGCAAGCGGCTGGAGGCTGTTCTTACTCGAGCACACTCTGCTGTGCAGCCTGTGCCCAGGCATGCACTTTGCATCGATCTTTGCAGCTGCTCCGTGCTCTCCAGTGTATGCTGGAGCCTCTGGGAGGCTCTGGTCACTCACTTGGGCCTTTGTTCCGAAGTGGCCAAGCCCCACCCCTTGGTAAGGCCTCAACTCCTACCAAAGGCCACTGGAATCCAAAGCAGAGATTGCTTTAGCCTGAGGAGTCTGGAAAGGCCCCCTGGAAGAGGTCAGATTTGAGCCAGGCCTCCAAGATGAGTTCTGATCACAGCCAGAAGGGACAGATGGGCAAGACGTTCCCAGTGACAGGATGGCATGAGGGGCTGCTGTGATGAGGAGGGGAGGTAGCAGGCCCCTAGAGAAAACCAAAGAGCCGAGTGTGGTTGGAGTGCAAGGAAGCTGGAAGGGTCAGTGGGGCTGGGCTGAGTGTGCAGAAGTGGTAGCACTGGGGGGGGGGGTAGATCCTGTATCCTTCCAGATCTGGGGCAGAGGCCCAGCTCCGCTCCTAGCAGCCGGGTGATCTGGGACAGTTACAAGGCTCCTCAGGCACTAGCTTCATCTCTGGCGCTGACTCCTAGAACCTATGTCTAGTGCTTGTATCTACTTGGTAGGGTAACTTGTGACGTGAGATAAGACGTGGGAAAGTTCGTCCAGTGCCAGCCGTCCAGGGTCTCCTGGAAGTGGGCTGTGAATGGCCACTGTGCGGTGGACAGTGTGCTGCTGCTGCTGCGGCTGGGGGCAGCGCTTAGCAGTGGGTGGGAGGAGGGAGGAAGCATTGCTATCTGAACTCTTTTCTCTCACCTTCTCTTTGTCTCCCTTTAGGGTCCTCCTGGGCCATATGGAAACCCAGGCCTGCCCGGCCCTCCTGGTGCCAAAGTGAGTATTCACTGTGGGGCCGACAGAGGTGGCTGTGGAGCGGGTACTGGGGTGGGGCGCCCACATTGGCATGCTTTCTAGGTGGAGAAACTTTAGGGTCATTGTAGAGGAGCTCCGTTCAAGCTGGAGGCACCCTGAGCTTGCTCCCTCGCATTGCTGAGCCTGTTCTGGGCTGCAGGAATGGAGAGGAGTTGTGTGTTTGGCTTCTGGTGTGTTTGGAAGATACTGGGGGAGATGGGCAGCTAGATTCTAGAGCCCTCCAAGGGCAATTTCTTGTTCCCAGGGGAGGG
>NDGN011428202.1:0-14177 GCA_002564285.1 Tympanoctomys barrerae | reverse complement strand
CTCCCAACCCCCGCCTTCTTCCCTTTCCTCTTCCTTTCTGCACAGTGTTTCCCCCAGGAAGCAAAATCTCAACTCAAGAACTAATTGCTTCCGTCTTTCCTGCCATTCTTGTCTCCGGAGTCCTCAAGAGACACACGCATGCGTCCCGCTCGCAGCAGCCCATCCTCCTGCTTCCACTTTGAGGTCACCTAAGCCTTCTGCTTTGCTTTCGCTTTTGCTTCCCTGGCTCCGCTGAAGGCAGTACGGAACCCGGAGCAGAAGCGTCCGGAGACTCGCACCCCTTCGCTTTGCCCTGGATGCCGGTTTCCCCGCTGCCTTCGCCTTGACCCAGCTTGCACCCCAGCCTTGCTCCTCAGTGTCCCAGGGAGCGGCAGGGAGGGGTGTGGCTTTGGCACAGTTTGCCCCGACAGATATTGGCCTCAGGTGAAAATAACACAAGTGCTCAGTCCACAATCGCAACCACACAGCTGTCTGCGCCGATACTCACAGCTCCACTGCGTTCCGGGGGAGGTCGGCGGGGATCTCTGTCACCTTGCTGTCCTGGCAGAGGAAGACCCGGTTGGAGCAGTGGCAGAGGCGGTGGTGACACGCTGAGCCCCAGCTCAGAAGTGCCAGCAGAGACAGCGGGAGCAAGGCCATGCTGCTTATCCATCCACCTGCTTTTTTCTTGCCCTGGCGGCGAAAGCGTCTGAGTGCCAAGGCTCCGCGGAGCCGCAAGGAGAAGAGGCCGTTTGGGGAAGCTGGCCAGGTCACGTGACCACCAAGGAGGCCTTGGTTCTTGTGTTTTTTGTCATCTGCAGACCAACAAAGTTCCTGTGTGCCAGCATTAATTTTGGAGGCAACGTAAGCTATTCCTTTATCCTACAAAGCTGGATTTCTTACGTCCTGACTCGAGGACAGCAGACAGCAGCTTGACGCGTGTCCGGAGCCGTTTGCATTCTCTCTGTGCACCAGGGGCTCAGTGATCCTCACTCTGCTCTCAGCAGCGTGACGGCAGTGAGTTGCCCCCAGAGAGGCACAGGCATCTGGGCCTGCATCACTGAGCAGGGTCCCAAGGACAGAAGATTGGGAACATTTTTAGCCCTTGGGAGCAACTTCTTCCTCTTGCCCGTCTGACGTAAATCAGACTGTCAGCATTATACTTGATGATCCTCTTTCTCACCATAATTAAGCAAAAATAAAATTATTCAGACACAGCAGGTGGGCTGGCAAGCCCAGGACGCCACTGATGAGCCTGTCACAGAGATGGTTGACCTATCAGAGTCATCAAAGAAAGGGCTGCATTTCTGGTGGGCACTCGATAAAGGGCATGTCCCTTCCATGCTGACCCTTCCTGGCTTCCCTCATTTCTAGGTGAAGACTGTCTTTTTTGGCAGCTGGCACACATAAATTTATTACATCTACCCTTTAAATCTACTTTTTCATATATTTAATACAAGGTCGGCAGGGTCTTGCTACATAGATTGGACTCATAGTGATCCTCCTGTTTTCAGCCTCCCAAGCACTGGGATTTAGGCGTGCACCATTACGCCAGTCTCAATCACTGCCTCAGCATGCCCTGGGGGTGGGGCCAGCACAGCACCCTGGGGCTCAAATCCCAGTCCCTGAGTCTGCATAAGCAGGTGTGTTAGTCCGCTGAGCTATCTAGCCAGCCCTAAATTCACTTTTAAACGCTACCTATGACAGCCATGGCTCTTGGCGTCCTGGCTCCAACATATAAAATATGTTGGTAACATATTTTAGTCAAGGGCTTTCTACTGTTAACTCCAGAAGCCATGAAGATTAAAAGGCATGAACTTCTCTAAGATCGTATCTAGGACTTACTACTTTCTAAAATTCATTTCAGGACCAACTCTAGATGATCAATGGCATAAAATGAGACTCATGAGAACACTGAAAGAATGTATCTACAGTATCCCTCTTTCTCTGTTCTCTGCCTCACCAAAGAAAGATGATGTGTCATAGATGGATTCATTTAGGAGGGAAAGAGAAGCAAGGCATTTGGAGGTGTGACCTGCTCCAGATTTCTCTGGGGGCAACTAATTTGTTCTTGTCCTGAGACTGGGGGACAAGGGCAATGTCCCTGTGAACTCCGTATGGCTGGTAACTGTAGCCAACATCAACAGTCAAATCAGCTCACCCAAACCCTGATCCAAAATCATAGTCTTTTGGATGTGCAAGAGACTTGATCCAATCAGACAACTAATTGCTAAATTTACTTTAAAATATTCACACAAGGGCTGGCCAAATAGCTCAGTGGATTAAAGCACCTGCAAGCAGGTGCACAGGCCAGGGGTTTGATCCCTGGGCCTGCTGTGCCAGCCCCCAGATCCCCCGGGGTGTGCTGAAATGACAATTGAAACTGGGCATGGTGGTGTGTATCTATAATCCCAGCTGTAAACAGGTGGATCACTGTGAGTCTGATCTAGTAGTGAGACCCTGAACACCCTGTAGACCTTTCCCTAAAAAATAAAAAAATTAATATATATATATATTCCCAGTAGTGTGAGATTTATCACTTGTTCTTCAATAATTCCAATGAAACTTGTTACCTATTGAATTTCTCATCCATTCTTTTGTTCAACAAATGCATACTTGGATTTTGAAGAGTTCCTATTTTTTTAAAGAGTTCCTATTATAAATAAATTGATCTTTGTATAATGAGTTAAGGTCATTTTAAATTTAAGATTTTTATTTAAAAAGATGTATCCTATTCACAATTTACAGGTAATATATAACACAAATGCAACTTATTAAGCACAATAAGAAATAGTTGCATTTATTTAGTAGTCCCTTAAATACTCTGAGGTTCTTATGATTATAATCATTAATCTGAATTTCATATTTATCATTTCTTTTATTTAAAATTTTTGTCATACTTCAAGTAATCTTTTCCTCTTGCCATTTTAACACTAACTTGACATTTTTTCAAGAATTAGCCATGTTCTTAGGTATAGCTGTACTTAATTTTTACTACTGTATAATATTCTATTTAAGATTGAAATTTATACTTTAATTCACTATAATCTTAATCTTGAGGCCCTGAAAATATTTTCCTATGTTTTCTCCTACTCGCTATATTTTCCTCTGCAAATTTTAGCCTTTGATCTACTTGATGCTAGTATATACATATGGTGTAAATCAGAGACTAGATTTGTTTTTATTTAAGGACATACTCGTTTTTATCAACATGGGTCAACAATTCATCTACAGCCGTTTGTCATAGACTCTTTTCCCCTTTAATTTATAAAACCGACTTTATATCACAAGGAACTATTTTTAAATGTTTTTGCTTAAGCCTTATTATATTCATATTCCTTTACTCTACACTATACCAATGCTATATTGTTTGAATTACTAGTACCTTATGCACTGATAAAATATCATTAACATGTTTCTCACAGGAATATCTGGCTGAATTTTTACCCTTATGGAAGAATTTTAAAATTAGTTTATTAAATTTTGTGGGGGAGAAATCCTGGTTTTGTGTGTGTGTGTGTGTGTGTGTGTGCCTGTAGATTCAAATATTTATTCAATTTTTCAAATCGTCATACTACCAAGACTTTCAATATTTTCTCAAATTTACTGTAGTTTTTCCAAGCATCTTGCTCTTAACTGAAGTCTTAAGCTTCTTATAAAGTTTTACAGTTCTCTTCAAGTCTCTTCTCAGCAGTCCGTAGTGACCTTTCTAGTGGTTGCAAAATCCCTGACTGCTCCTCTGAGCTGGCAGGAAATGATTCTAGCGCGTCGCCGGCCACGTTATACCTGTTCTATTATGTTTCTATGTGCCTTAGCCATCGACAAGTTCTTTAGTTCTTCCTTAGGAGGCAGCTTGATGTGTTCCAGGTTTTCTGACTCTTCACCTTAGAATAACTGGCCTCTGGGCTGCTTCGTTTCAGCCGCTAAAGCTCCAAATGTTCTGTGCTATTTCGCTCCATCACGAATCCTGAGTTTCACGCAGGTCTGATCAGAGAGAAAGGGTTTAGGGAACTGACACGTATGGGCTGCTCTCAGCAGGGGCTTCGTGGACTTCCACTCTTAGGGTAGGCAGAAAAGCCCCTCATACCTCGTCAGAGAACTGGGCACAGCAATCACGGTAGCAAGGTTTGGCATTACTACCGGAAGTCTAACAGTAAAGGGAATCGCACGTGGAAATGAGGTTAGTGGTGGAGATCCTGAATTAAATTTTGTGTTTTTAGCAGCCTACTAGAAAGCCAAGGTGCAGCCTCTTAATTCCATACCTTAGAGTGTCTCCAATGTCATACACCCCGCAGCTCAGAGTTGAAGCAGTAGCCTCAGCTCTGCCTGGCTGCACCGGAGGGCAGATGTGGTTTCCACAGATTCTAGTCCTTAGACTTGGATGATCTCAGAAAACCGCCTATAATTCTTTACCAAGGAAGCTTTGTCACAGGCCATCAATGTGAAATGGCTTGTAAGTAAGTCTGAAGAATTAATTTCCAAGCCAATTTTCTTTTCTTTTCTGGGAAGTCATGTGAAGGTAATGTCTCTAGACCAGGGGGGAGAGTGCTCTGTGCCTGTTTGGGTGGGGAGAAAGCTGTCCATGGGGACAGGAAGCAGCCACACAAAGGACCGATAAAATTCTGCAAGTGGGACTGAAGTTAGCTCACGCAGGAACACACGTACTAGGGAGTCTCTGTCAGAAGACAGCTAGAGCTAAGCAACAGATAATTTTGATACTTTAAAAAATAACCCCAGATTATTACCTCTGAAAACAACTGTGCATTCCCCAGGAGTCAGTGCTTTGACTTTTTCAAAAGTCTTTTATTGATTCATTTATTTTTTGGTACAGGGTCTCACTACGCACCTTGGACTCATAGTGATCCCTCTGTCTCAGCCTCCCCAGTGCTGGGATTACAGGTTTATGTCTCACCCAGGGTTCCTGGGCCGGCACGGCATACAGTACTGGGGAATGAACCCAGGTCCTTCTGCTTGCCAGGCGGACACTTAGACTGCTGAGCTATCGCCCCAGTCCGGGAGTCAGGGCTTTGGTCTGATCTCAGTGCAGGGTCCTCGACTTGGCCAGCTTCTCTCAAGGTTCAGTGAGCAGCTCTGGGTCTGCGGGAGCCTGGCTGGTCTGTGGTAACCCCAACTGGGATGGATTAGCTCCGCGCTGCACCCTGCAGCAGGCTGGCTAGGCGGCGCTCACACGTGGCCTTTAGGAGACTCAGAGCAGGCTTTCACCATGGGCTGTTGGCCGTGCCAGGTCACAGAATCAGGCCAGACTCAGGGGCTGGGGAGCAGGCCCCACCCCTTGGAGGCAAGAGCCCTGGGTCACGTCGTAGAGCAGTGTGCGGAGAAGGAAGCAACTGCAGACATTTCTGTGCCAATGACTGGCTCAGGCCTGCAAGCTCGGGAGGACATCATGTCCTGGAGAGATGAGTTTTACTTTGCTCCCAGGTTTTTCAAAGCACACGTTAGGTCACCTAATAGAACACTGACAGCGACAGCGCGCAGAGCCCACTTCTACATTTGGTAGCTGTTGAGCTAACTAAGCACGCTGCTATCCCAAGGGGAAAAAAGCTGGGAGCTAGTGATTGATTGATTGATTGAATGTATGCAGTACAGGGTCTACAGGGTCTTGCTACACAGATTGGACTTGTAGTGAGCCTTCCTGTTTGCAACCTCCCAAGTGCTGGGATTACAGGCCCACACCACCACACTCCACTTCAATCACTCTCTCAGCCCGCCCCGAGGGCGGAGCCTGCACTGCACGTGGGAGATTGAACCTCGTCCCTGCTGCTGCCTAAGCAGGTGCATTTAATCCGCTAAGCTATCTGGCCAGCCCGCTAGTCATGTTTTTAAAAAATGTTTAATTTTTAATTTTTTGTATTTGGTACAGGGTCTGTAGGCTGTTCAGGGTCTCATTGCACAGGTTGGACTTGTAGTGATCCTTCTGTTTTTTCAGCCTCCCAAGCACTGGGATTATAGGCATGTGCCACACACCCAGTCTCAATCACCCTCTCAGAGCGCTCCTGGGCAGGGCTGGCACCGGCCTAGTAGTCATTTTTAAATGACATCATTAATTACACAGTTTCTGTTCAGCAAATCTTATGTTGCAGGTTTACCTATATTGCAAAACCTGCTTTCTTTTTCAATTCACCTATGTTATGAGCAAAACTGAAATGATTATCTTTCTTAATATGCCTGAGTTTTACCCATCAGATTTCATTAATTGATATTGTAAGGCTCTATCATGTTTTATGCAATAAAAAGATCAGAGGGTCTATGGACAAACAGGAAGAGGTTAGATATGAAACGCCAGCACCACACGCAGCCACACGCGACTGACCAGCCACGGCTCATCGTTCTTACAGGGAGACAAGACGGTCGTGCAGGCTTTGCGTTCAGTGGGCCCTCGTGGGGGGAATGAATAGCTCACGGTGGCACAGGTGGCCCTCGGGATGGACGTCACTGAGGGGCGCTGGGTCTCGGGAGGATAGATGCTTTGGACCCTGGCAGCAGAGGCCGAGGAAAGGGAGTAGACGGAGTATTCCGAGCGTGGGGAAGTGGCGACGAGGAGCAGCCCTCAGAACACACGCGGGTGATCTGTCCACGTGACTGATTCTTCAGTCCAGCGCGGGAAGCAGCAGTGTGGTGGAGCTTAGGGGCCCCGGGGGAAGCGCGGGCCGAGGGGCTGCGGGAATTTGTGATCACTGGAAGGAAGGCTTCTTCTCTGCTAAGCTGGCGCAGTCAACGCTGAGGGCCTCTGTTATGACAGAGCGAGATGGACAGGACAGAGCGCCGTGACAAAGCGTGGCGTGAGCGTGGGGTGAAGCAGGGAAGCGCGGTCGCCAGCTCACCGCTGCAAGTGAGAGTCTCGTCCGATAGTTTCTAGTCGGTGTGTGCGGTGAGACGCGGGCAGTTTCCGTCACACCACTATTCGGACTTCTGTGCCACTGACCAGAGGCTGCAGGTCACCACAGTCGTGCCCCTGACACCGCGTCCTGAGTGTCCCTCTGGACCCGCTCTCCTACTCAGGATTGAGGTCAAGGCCAAGGAATTGTTGAGAGGCTGCAGATAGCCTTCCCCGACTTGCCCTTGACCACTCTGGGTAGCAAACAAAGTGAACGGGCCAAGTTATATCAACAAAAATGTTACTGTGCAGACTGAAGATAGAGGGAAGGCATCTGGGCAAGCTTTTCCGGGAATTCACTGCCGTTGGATGAACAAAGAGGCTTTAGAACGTCCTGTATTATTTAACATCTCATAGAAAGCTATCTCAGTCTACTTTAAAAATAAAACAGTGAATCTGAGTTGCATTTTAGTTATAGCAAGTGATCTTTGGGTCAGTGTTTTGGTTCCCAGCATTTCTTAGTGTCAGAGAAGGTAAAAATCAAAAGAGATCACATTTAGGACTTGGGGGTGTACTAATGTGAAGATCAGGAGCTTCGCACGCCCAGGCTTTAGGACCCAAGGGGAGGGGAAGGAATCAAGGGAGGCCATGCAAAGTTTTAGAAAAATTCAAAGCAAACGGACATTCTCAGGAGTGCTTGCAGTGCTGCTGGTGGAGATACAAGATGCAGCCGAGGTGTACTCAAGAGGTCTAGAGGTCTAGTCCTGGGAACTGGTGGGTGCCACATCCAGGATGCTGCTTCTGGCTGTGAGGAACCAGATATTTATCTATGACAATGTACCTTAAGCGGCTTGCCCTCTGCTTCATAAGAATGCACTTGAGTTATGGTACAGCACTATTCTTAGTTCCAAACTAAGTATAGGGGTTGAGGAAATGCTGATGTCAAGATTAACGTTCATAGCAAATGAAAACAGACTTAAAATTTGCTTATTTTTTTCTGATTCTTGTACCCATTCTGATCTCAGTCAAACTTAGGGTTAAATAAAATACAGAGAGAGAGAGAGAGAGAGAGAGAGAGAGAGAGAGACTCAGACACTGATGGCATCTCGGAAAGGGCCACTGCTGATGAAAGACCAGTGTCAGTTGTCAGCAGCACAGTAACGTACACTTCAAACCCTAGGCCTCGTCTCTATCTTTATCTTTGAAATAAGAGAAAAGCAGACCGCGAGTCTATTATTTATGAGCACAGTTAAAGAAAAGAGCAGCCGCGGCTCTGCCCTGCTTTCACAGCAGCGTGCTGTGACTCCTCACGGCTCGGGCCTTGGCTTTGCTGTGCGGTCTCCCCACAGAGGACCCTCAGGCTCTGCCCAGATGCTGGACTCTTCCTGGGTGCAGAGCAGGAGAGTGGAGCACCAACTGAGCTACGGGGTGGATCAGGAGAGGAGGCAGGGGCTGCTGTGTGCCCTGTGCTTGCAGGTGTGGGTCTGTGGCCAAAGCTGAGGTGTGAAAGGCGGCTTTGCCCCCAAGGGATTCCCTGACCTCTAGGAGCGGTGGGAGCAAGGCCCGCACGTAGGGCGTGGAGAGTCACAGCGCCACTGCAGCGTCCACACCAGGCTGTGCAGAGTAACTTGCTTCTTCTTGTTTTGTGCAAACTGTGCCTGGCATCAGGATAGTGTTCTGCCCATGTAAGCGCTGACCCTTACAGCAGCCCTGTCAGATGGCCCTGGTTACTCTCATCATGTGAGAGGACACAGGCTTGCACAGGGTTCGTGGCTGTGTCCTCGGCCTGCAGCTGCAAGGGAGCAGCCCAGATTCAGTCACTGGTGTGAGACTCCAAAGCCAGTGTCTCAGGGATGGGGAAACACCAGGCCGAGGAGGTGGCCAGGCGACTGCCAGGACATGGTGACTTCTGCTGGACCGTCCCCATCTACCCTTTCTGGGGAAGGAGCCCTCCTGTTGCTTTGGACCCTAGGAAATGTGAGCCACTGAACCACTCCAACCTCACCGTGGCCAAATCAGCCACATCAAAGCTATATTTTTATTTCTGTGGCTCAGACTTCACTGGAAATAGCTCAGCTTTAATGTCAGCTTTTAGCATGAGGTTGTTAAAATAATGATTTAACTTTTGTCTGCCAAGACCACTTTGCTAGCGAAAGGGTGCCATGTTGCCACGCTGGTAATTATGCCAGGATAACCCTGGGCCCCCAGGAGTCACAGTCGCTCTACTGAGGTGGGATGCAGGGATGTAATTAACATGCACGGGGAAGACCAGCTGCAGGGTGAGGAGCAGCCGGATGGAAGTGCTTCGTCGCTCCTGTCCAGGTCAGGGAACAGGTCTCAGCGAGCTTGGCCCCAGCCTTTGCCCAGCCGCCCTAAGCCAAGGCAGCCCCGGCTGTGAGCATGATGTGTGGAAGCCAGAGTCAGGATTCAGAGCGCACTAACTCAGGCGGGTTAAAGAACCTCTTCCCTCTTATTCTTAAAGGATGCTTAACTCTTTTCTGCTTAAAGCTTATAAATTGGACAATAACTGGAAACAGAGTTTCTCTTGCAGGTAATCTGGTGGGAACCTGTAAAGGATCACACATGGCTGATCTGGCTCTAAGGAAGGGAGAGAGGAGGAGAGGGGACAAGGCCTCAGGGTGGGACAGTGACAGTTTCTGGATCACAGGATGCAGAAACATCTCCTAAAGTGACAGTGCCCTTCTACTCTGACCCAGCTTCTCTGCAGTCCCTGACTCTCTTGTCATTTGTTCTCTCTGGGCTGACAAAGAGGTGCTGATTTATGACATAATCACCAATCAAGTGACACTTTGTCACGTGTTACATCTGGTAATAAACATGCAAATACTTCTTGGATTAGCTAGACAGTGTCAGTTTAGATAGTAGCTTCCAGTCCTATGTCCGTCTGGAGAATAGACTTTCTTTGTCTAAAACCTGCATTTTTCATCACTAATCCCCCAAATAGTGCTTGCTCTGAGAGGAGGCTGCTTGAGAAGTTCCACCAAACTACCTCTAAGGAGGGAGGCATTTTTCGAAGAGAATCCAAAGAAGGCTACGGCTTGCGTGGTGTTTCTCGTTTCACTTCACACAGGTATGCAGACTGTACCTTCTGCTTTGCAACGTCGCTACCCTCACCTCGCCATCATATTTCTCAGAGTAGTTTTTAGTAAGAGCTTTGTACCAAGCAGTCAAGAAGATGTGCTGTTCCTATTCTGCAGCTCCAGGTTTTCCACTGGCATGAAGCCCTGCCCTCCACTTAAGAACACAAGGAAGCCAGGCAGGCCTGTAGGTCCAGCTACTCAGTAGGCTAAGGTAGGACAACTGCTTGGCCCTGTGACTTCAAGCCTGGGTAACATAGTCAGATTCTTCAAAGAAAACACAAACAAAAAATCCACAATCATAAAATAAAACCACCCCAGAGCACCTGACAGAAGAGAAGAGTTAATTTTTCTAGTTATCCACTAATTTTTTGAGTAGATGAAGGGGAATTAAAAATCTGGAAATATGAATCATCTTTCAAACTTCAAAACATAGCTTAGTAAACCAGGAACAGTGAACCATAAGGAGAAGTTCTTGAAAGGGAGTCAGGGTGGGCACGCAAGGGAGAGACATCAGCATGGAGTGGGCGGAGTGGTTGAAGAGGGCTCTGAGGAGGCTAGGTACAGGTGACCCTTTGCCTCAGCTGAGGAGAAGAAGCAAAGCCTCAGGTGCTGGGCATAGCTGCAGTGTGAGCGAGAGAGTGTGGGAAACACAGACCAAATGAAACCTGCAATAATTCTTATTTCCCCAACGTGCTCCATGGACTCTAAATGTGCCACTGATGCTCACCAGAAGCATGATTTACAAACTTGATTTCCAGGAGGAAAATCAAATCACAAAGTTTTATGAAGACGCATAGGAACTCTGAATGTGCCCTCTGCCTTTTACTAATGATTCCCTTCTCTCGGGAGAAGATGAGGGTGTTTGGCAGTCCTGGACCAACCTAAAACAAGATATAATTGTATGATACTTTTTCTTTTGTTTTGATACTGGGGATTGAAGTTAGGGCTTTTCCACTGACCTACATCCCCGGCCCCTTTTTCCTACTTTTTTATTTTGAGTTAGTACCTCACTAAATTGCTAACTTGCCTAGACTGGACAATCCTCCATAGATACCAGCACCACTGGCTAGATCCTCTTTTCCCTTTAGCAAAGGGCATTAAACTCCCATCTACATTTCAGAGAGGGGAACAAGCCATAGTCAAACTATAGCCATGGTCAGTAGTTTAAAGAAATTGGGAAAACAAAGAATGGTCTGTGCCTTTAAAACATGTGTATATTGAACCATCCTTACATCCCTGGGATGAATCCTACCTGATCATGGTGTATAATCTTCTTAATGATTTGCTGTATTCTATTTGCTAGGATTTTGGCATCTATGTTCATGAGGGAGATTGTCCTGTAGTTCTCTTTTTTGGTTGTGTCTTTCCCTGGTTTTGCTATCAGTATAATACTTGTCTCCAGGAATGATTTTGGGAGGATTGTTTCCTTTTCAATTTCATTGAAGAGTTTGAGGAGTATAGGGATTATATTTTCTGTAAATGTTTTGTAGAATTCAGCTGTGAATCCATCGAGACCTCGACATTTCTTTACTGGTAGGTTTTTATTACATTTCGTATTTCATTGGCTGTTATTGGGTTATTGAGAGTTCTTATATCTTATTCGTTCAGCTTTGGCAATTTTTGTCTTTCTAGGAATCTGTCCACTTCTTCTGTGTCTTCTATTCTGTGAGAGTAAGGATTCTCAAAGTAGTTATTGATCTTAATTTCTACTGGGTCTGTGGTAATTACATTCCTTATTGCTTGTATTTGAATTTTTTTCTTTCCTTTTTTGATGAAGTCAGCTAGTGGCTTATCAATTTTATTTAATCTTTCAAAGAGCCAGCTTAGATTTGTACTAATAGTGTTTGGACAGGATATCATGACTGCATCTTGTACTATGAATAACTACTACAAAGACAACAATATACAATATATTAATTATTGAAATTGTCCTACTAAACTGTCTCATTGCTATTTGTTTCTCAATAAAACTAATTATAAAAAATAAAACGTGGATGTCATTGACAGCCATAGATGGAGTAGTTCAGCCTTCTGGACGTAGAAACTCCGGGGAGAACTGTGGTCACAGGAATGAGCACCTTGGCTCTGGCAGCCAGCCCCATCCAGAAGGTCTTGAAGCCTGCTGCCTGCCTCACCAGCCCAACTCTTGGAAGCTCCATTCCAGCTCACCATTGTGGAGAGCCACATAGAGACCCCAAAAGTGTGTCAATAAAGTGAATGGATGGCAGCAAGGGGAAAGAGAAGTGTGTCTTTCTAAATTTGATGGATTGCTCTGTCTTTACCATTTTTGTCCAAAGTCATGATTTCTAATTCTTCATTAGTCTTTATGAGAAAGGGAGGGGACCAAGGTCCACTTCTGCTGCTGCTTCCAGCCAGGGAACTTGAGAGGAAGCCATACCCCCAGCTATACCTAGGAAAGGCCACAGAGACCAGTGGACAGCTGTGTCCTTAGAAGTAGAGGGAGTTGACAACGCCCCAGTGCTCCTGGCACCCAGGTCACAGAGACTCCTCTTTCACTGGTTTCTCCTCAGGGCTTAACAAGTGTTAACTTAGGCTGCTTGCCTGTCTGCCTTTCTTTCCTTTCCTTTTCCCTTTCTTTCTTTCTTTCTTTCTTTCTTTCTTTCTTTCTTTCTTTCTTTCTTTCATAATCTTCCTGTTTTTAGTTTTTTTATTTTTAAACAATACAAAATAGTGATAGTAAAAGCATTAGAAATAATACAAGATTACATTAAACAAAGTAATAGAAATTCAACAATGGTTGCTGTGCTACATATCTTAAAAGTAGTTGTTCAGATTATCAGATATAAATATGCAAGATTTGTTTAAAGAAAACAAAACAATAACAAAGAACTTACAAGAAATTCAAGAGGAAAATAAGTCAGTATAAAAAGAAAAAAAATTAAGCATTAATTTCTCCCTTCAAATGAATAGCAAAATCAACATTATAATCATCCAAACTATTCTGCAAATATACTTAAATATATCTTTCCCCCTTTTTTCACTTGTCCTTTTCCTCAGCCAAGTTTTTCCTCCCTAGTGAACAATTTTTTTCCATTTCACAGCATCTGTCATACCTTTTAGATTTTAATTGCTCTTTCAGGTTCTCACACTAGTGAGATATTGCGATGTACGCATATGTGGATTTGATTTATTTCATTTACAAATATAATCTCTAACTGCATCCATTTATCTAAGAAGCCTCAAATTTATCTTTTTTGTCATTGAAAAAATAACACAATTTTTACTCCATTGTGTAAAAATACCATATCTTTTTTATCCATTCCTTAGTTGACAAGCATTCGGGTTGTTTCCAAGATTTAGTTATGATAAATGGCACGGTTATAAGCATGGGAACACGTATATTGTTGTGGTCTGATGATTTCAGTTGTTTTGGAAAAATACCTAAGAGGGAAATATCCTCTCTGAGTGGAACCTACAATGCTAGCTCTTTGAGGAATCGTCATACTGAGTTCCATAATGGGTGCACCAGCCTATATTTCTACCAACAGTGGAGGAGGGTCCCTTTTCCTCACAGGCTTTCCAGCATTTGTTGGTTGACTTCTTGATGATAGCCTTTCTTTCTGGTGTAAGATGGCATCTCAGTGTTGTTGTAATTTTCTTCTTTTGAATGGCCAATGATGTTGAATATTTTTTCATATATTTATTTTCCTTCTGTATCTTTTTATTTGTGAAGTATGCATTCATCTCAGAAGGCTGTCTCTGGATTGGGCCTTGGAGTTTTGGAGGTCTGACTTTTAAAAATACTTTAAATGTTCTAGATAGGAGTCTTTTGTCTGAAGGACAGTCTGCTTAATTGTTTCCCACCTTGTGGCTTTTCTTTTTACTCTGTTGGTGATTTCTTTTTATGTGCAGCAACTTTCCAAAAAGATGAGGTCCTAATCATTGATTCTTTGAAGTATTTCTCATGTAGTTTGATTTTTGTTTATGAACTCTATCCACTCCTATATCCTTAAGGTTTCTACCTACTTTCTCTTCCAGAAGATCTAGTGTTTTTGTTTTGATATTTAAATCTTTGATCAATTTTGACTGTAGTTTTGTGCATGCTGATAGGCATGGGTCTATTCTAACTTTTTGGCATGTGGAAAGCCAGTGTTTCCAGTACCATTTATTAAAGAGGCTATCTTTCTTCCAACTAATATATTTGTCTTCTTTGTGAAAGATAAAGTGGATGAGTGTGCTTGTAGTTGTGATTGCATCTTTTCATCTGTCATTGATCCTCAAGTCTGTTTTTTTTTTTTTTT
>NDGN011428187.1:0-13881 GCA_002564285.1 Tympanoctomys barrerae | reverse complement strand
ACAGTTACAATAATTAATACATTGCACATTGTTGTCTTCATAGTAGTTATTCATAGTACAAGACAGTCCTGCAGATAACTCACTACAATTATGGACTACTGGACTGTATTGGATTACTTTGCTGAATTCATACACCTACAGTATTTGAATGGCAATACCCATCTCTGAAAAAACTAAACAAAAAAGGGGATATAAATGAAGGGCCATTTTGTAGTGATATACAGCTACTTTCTCTTAGTTCAATGAGAAGAAAGATTTGTACTATAAGATTATTAACTGGGAGAAAATAACATGAACAGAGTTAGGAGCAAACGGCTAGCACATCTTACAAAAAGATTTTGAAATTACAGAATTACACAGTGGTTTGCATGAGCAAAGTTCTGCCACCCTGCGCTTCAGGCTGTGGCCCACACTGAGCGAGGACCAAGGAAGCACTTGAAGGCAAAGGCTGACCAGAAGCCGCGCTGCTGACTTAACTGGCGGCGAAAGCATGGTGCAAAAAAAAAAAAAAAAAGATAAATGCGGCTCCTCAGTGAAAACACTAAGAAGGGCAGCAGACCGAGAGCTGAGCCAGGTGGTGCTGAGCAGCCGCAGTCCACACCGTCCTGCCTGGGGCAGCCGGCCGCTGCTGGTGCCCATGCCATACCCTTCTCCCCCGAGCTTGGATGTCCTCCCCCAGGCCATGCTCTGAGGCCTGCAGCCCCTGAGCCACTGCTGAGCCAGGCAGGGAGCAGAGCCCCAGGGGCACAGAGGAGCCCTGGGGCTTCACTTGGGCCAGGGACCTGCATCTGCTCACAGGGCGGCAGGGGAGGCAGCTCAGGAGACACCGCCAGGCAGCAGGCCTGGGGAGCGGGACCCCAGGCTCGGACCCACGCTTGGACAGGCTGAAGGGTGCTGACCCGCGGGAGCACAGAGGTCTCTTCATCATAATAGTATTTAACCCCTCTCTCTCTCTCTCTGGGGAGAGACTTAAATTAAAGTCAAACATCAGCTGGTCTTTAAAGGATTTCTTTTCAGAGGTGAATCGTGACATCTTTCTTCCCAAGGGGAGGAAATGTTACAATTCCATAACACAAATGTTACGATTCTAGAATTTTCCCATTAGTAGGAATGGCCAGCTCAGGACACTGAAGGCTCCTCAGCTGCCACACCTCTGCCCAGCAAGAGCCAGGCGAGCTCCCTGTCTCTGAGCACAGCGTGCCTAGATGTCCACTCCGTGTGCTGGGTCCCAGAATCTGGAGCTGAAGAGCGATTCTCCGGGGCCTGCAATGCCTGCTGGCCCAAGGCCCGTCGCTCTAGGTCAGCGTGAGCAGTCCTGGAAACCAGGTCGGTGAGATCTCTTAGGAAGCAAAACAAGGGGCCTCCGTGCCCTCCCAGGACCTGAGTCCTCCTTCTGGGGACAGCTCGCAGGGCATGACACCCCTCTGTCCCTGCCCCCTTGACCCTCCCAAGGCACAGCAGCCCTCTTCATGCCTGTTAGTGACGACCTCACAAGGCAAGACGGAGGCAAGCTGCTCTCCGACGTGCTCAGACCCGTGCTCAGACCCGCGCTCGCCCAACTTGCTCATGCTCTGCAGCTGTTACCGCACAGGTTAAGTCCTCATCTGGTCTCAAGACATCTAGAGAAACGACTGCCAATTAAAACCTAATAAATTGAAATAAAGATAAAGTGCACAATCAAGGATGGTCCCCCACACAGAAGTGATGCGTTCCAACGCCGCTTTAACCTGGAATCAGGCTCACGGTGCTCTCGGCCACCTTCTCCTGGTGGCCTCGGAGCACAGCCTCACCACCACCCTCAGGGCTGGAAACGGACTGTTTTGAGGTTTCTGAAAAACTTAAAATTGTGCTTTGTCAAATGCGTGAATACTGAAATTTTCCTCTGCCTTGTTCAATCAACAGAACGTGGCCTCCACGGGATCTGCCCTCGTCTTTCAGCCAAAGTTTATCACTTCTAGTAGCTGCATGGAACTAGGATTCCTAAGTGCGCATTAATATTTATAATTAACTGTGATATGAACTTGAGGCTCCCTCTGCGCTGTGCAATGGTTTATCTTTTTAAATCAAAACGACAGAAGGCAGTGAGCCGGGTCCGGATTTACTGTGGGTCTCTCGGTTCAAAGTCAGTGTCTCTTCTGTGAGGGGCTTGATCCACTTTGCAGTAATGCAGCACACTCCAGTGATTCTACAGATAACTACGAGTGCTGAGAGATGCGATGCTTACAAAACCAGATGCACGCACATCCTGGGCTTTTTGTTCCTCAATAATGCCAAAACTGCAACAAGCACAAGACAGGAAAGGCCCACTGTATACAGAACGCTTCATCAGAACGTTCCTTCTGAACACAATAGCCTCAAGATACTAAATGGGGCTGGGGAGATGGCTCGGCGGTCCAAGCGCCTGCCTGGCAGTCGCAGGGCCGTGGGTTCGACCCATAGTACCATATGCCGTGCTGGCCCCAGAATCCTGGGCGCACCATGGTGGCCCCCAAAACTGGGCGCAGTGGCCCATGCCTGTAATCCCAGCACTGGGATGGCTGAGGCAGGAGGCTCACTATGAGTCTAAGCTGTGTAGCCAGATCCTGTACTAAATAAATAAATAAATAGATTTTAAAATTTAAGACAAGGGGCCGGGGAGATGGCTCAGTAGAATAAGAGCTTCCCTGGCAAGCACAAGGTCCTGAGTTCAATCCCCGGTTCCTCAAAATAAATAAATAAATAAATAAAAATAAAAATAAAAAATTAAGATGAACGTGGTATGGTTTACCTCCGGAGAGAACGGAGCCTGAAAAATGATGCAAGAACAAGCTGAGTAAGCAACTGCTACCACACGGTCCCACGCAGACCTGATCTCCTGCCACCTGTCACTGTCTTGAGCATGAAAGAAAAGATTCACCAAAAAAAAAAAAAAATCCAAAATTGATCCTGTTTTTGAGACAGGGTCTCACTGTCCAGTTCAGGCTGGCTACAGCTCTCTCTATAGCCCAAGCCGGCCTCAAACTCACAACGATCTTCCTGCCTCGGCCTCCCAAGTGCTGAGATTATGGCTTGCACATAAAACAAGAATGACGTGTGCTCGCGGAAGGGTACTGTCTGCCTGAAGTCGTCCAGCCGCTCCCTGCACCTGCAGGTCTGCCTCACCATGTCCTGCCTCCACACAGAGGAAGCCGAGAGATGAGATCTCTCCACTCCGAGGCACATGGGTAACTCCAGAACTCCAAAAAGTACAGCTCCCGTCCAAGAGCGATGAGACTCCAAAGCTCTGCAGCTTTCAAACGGGAGTACAAACAATTTTCTACCAGTACGTTAAAAGGCAAAAGAAGTTGGACGAATGCACGCTGTACTGCAGAAGATAAAGACGTGACGCAGGCAGGAGGGCATGCACACAGACGCAAGCACGCACAGCCTGAGGCCTGGCGAGCACGGGGCCTGAGCACGTGGTAACGGAAGAGTCCTGGCTCTCTTCACGGCGCTGGAGAGTACAACAGTGAGGAAGGAGACGCTGAGTGAGTTGAAACAAGGTTTCTAGCAAGCCGAGGGACTCGAAGGAGTGCTTCCTGCCCCGCACTCTCAGGACCTGCCCTCTGAAGCAGGCGCTTTCTCCAGTTCTCACACCTGCATCCACTGCCTCCTCGGGCAGAGCGGACGTAGTCAGCATCACTGCGTACAGGCGAAGACGCTGGGCCTGTGCTCCACAGCTAGCCAAGAATTCTTCATGCATGCAGAAGTCACCAGCCCGCCAGCGCCCTCAGTTTTACTGCAAAATGAATCAAGCCCCTCACAGAAGATACACCGCCTTCTGAGCTAAGAGGCCCACAGTGCACCTGGGCCCCTGTCTCACTGCACAGGATTCCCCGTCTCTGAAAACACACTGCAAAGGCGGACGTCAGGGCTCTATGAGATAATCACGCGCACATCGCTCAGCACGCGCTGCAAGCTCACTAGATCCTGGTGCCCCTCCGTCCTTCACTGAACGTGCATTTGCAGTTGGTAAAGCAGAACGGCAGGGCTGCTGCCGCCCCTCGGCAACCAGGCGCCTCGCTGAGCTTCTGAACTCCTCGAGCTGACACAACCTGCACACGCAGGAGCACTAAGGATGTGCCCTGCACCCCTGGGATGGAGAACTGCGGGTACTCACCAAACTTCTTGAGGCTTCTGTCGAGCATTACACCTTCTTCAAGTGAAACTCCTCAGGCACTTTCTTACCATGATGGAAGGCTAACACGTGAATATCTACGATGTTGCTTTGTTTGAATCAGTTATTTTAGTAAGAAAAATGTTAATAAAACTCAGAAGAGGGGCCGGGGAGATGGCTCAGTGGAATAAGCACTTCCTTGGCAAGCGCAAGGGTCTGAGTTCAATCCCCGGGTCCGCAAAAAAAAAACCCTCAGAATAAAAAGCTTACTTAATTAACTTGGGATACTCAGTTAATTTTAAAAAGAAGAGACATTTCCTGGGTAGGCACACAAGATCTAGGAAGAAGGGAGAAATCAAGTGGCTCACTTAGATGGAAAATGGCTTGGGTTAAAAGGTACATATGCAAAAACTTGAAGGATGCTAAAATTACAGAATTTTTTTAATTTCTTTCATTTTCATGCTGGGGACTGAACCTAGGACCTCACACATGCTGGGCAAGTGCTCTACCCCTGATCCACGGTGCCAGTCCCAAAATTATAGTACGCTTTAACGGGAGAGTATTGTGAAGGTGCATATATATAGCAGACATCTTTCTTCTCTGCCAGGAGTTTTAGCCTATGCAAGAATGCCAGTGGGCAGGGGTAAAGGGACGCTCAGTACACAGAGCCTAGAAGTGCTGCTTGGACATTCAGCGTTGGGAGAACTGGCGAGGTCTGAAGCATCGCCCGCCACACCACCCCAGAGAGCAGTGAGGAGCCCACTCCTCACAGAAACAGGGTGTTGCTGGTCAAATATATCAGGAAATTATTCTAAACGATTTTAGAAGAAAGGGGAACTGACTTATATGTGCACCTTTTTAGCTCGGATAAATTCCTTTTCAATACCTGAACCTTAATTGCTTTTCTTATTCAAATGTCTTTCTTAAGATTCTTAACTTGTAACTTTGAGGACAGAATAAGGAAAACAGCATTTTAATACTGTCTTTGATAACTCCAATTCGTTTTCATTTCCTTGTCGACTTCCAAGGAGGGCTCTATCTTTAGACAGCGGAATTAAGAAAAGGAAGGTTGGGGCTGATTAGAAAGCCAGGAAACAAAAGGCAAGTGCCTGCAAATCACTGGGAAACTAATTGTCAGGAGGAAAGCTCACGAGTTGCTTCGGCATTAGGAAGTCACATTTTCCTTCTGTGTGACATACTCACGGAATCGCAGGCCAGGCTCCTTAGAAGAGGGCAGAGGTGTTTCGGCAGGTGCATGCATCTCCTCTCCCGCAGCCCCAGCCCGCCCAGCCCTGCAGCGTCCTCACGCACGCTCGAGCAACCCCAGAGCAGTCGGCTCTGCCTCACGGCAGCAAAGGCGCAGCTTCCTGCCCTCGGTGCCCAGGCAGCAGCTCTGTCTCCTGGCGCAACTGCCAGGACTCCGCGGTGGCCGCAAGTGCTCCGAACACAAGCGCACCCTCCGGGCTGCTCCCGCCAGGACAAGCGCCTCCACCGCTCGGCCAGCCCACTCTGCCACCCGGAGCTGTGGGCCAAGTGCAGGTTTCGTGGCGTGGGCATTGCGACCGATGCATGGTCTAAGCAAAACCAGCCAAGCCAAGGGAAGGAGAACCTCGAGAATAGGGGGAGGGCTGCAGAGGCAGAGAGGAGGAGGGCACGTCTCTGAGCAAGAACTTCCCAGGAAGATGAACACACGGGTGGCTGAATGGGGCTGATGGGCCTCCCTGCCAGACTCCGTGACATCTCGAACCACCAGTGCCTCCCAGCAGGGGCTCCCACGAGGACAACCCACCGGCAGGTCAGGACTCAAGGTTTCCCAGGCCTCCTGCCCCGAACGCCTTCTCTCTTGGTTGCCCAGGCACCCGGCCCCCAAACTCTCTCCCCCTTAGCCCCACACAGAGCCAAGCCCAAAACCACAGAACAGGCCTGCCTGACTTTGAGCTGGGAAGCAACCGTGCCACTCTCCTTTGTTAACATCGAACGTCCCCTGCAGACCAGCTAGCCCTGCCGAGATTAGCTCTGCCTGGGCTGTTCCAGCTCACAAGGACCCTCCTCATTCCTTAAAAGCCCTGTGCCTTGCCTTGTTAGCTGCTGTCTTGGTCTTCCGGACAGACAGCCTGCTTGCTGTCCCCAGGGAATCTTCTTCTCAAGTCAGAATGGCTGGCTGATTGCAGGGGTTCGCACCTACCCCCACCCACTAGCCCTGGCCTAACTAAGAGCAGGCACTGATCCTGTGCTTTTGGCTCCTTAAGGCTACAAAAAGCTACACAGGAGTGCTCTTGCTCCCCTGACAGTTGTGTGCTTGTCACTACACACCCTAAGTTAATTTGAGCTAGAAAATAGATTTCATGCATTGGTGCTGTTAAAAGCCCCTTCTGACATCTTCGTAACATCTTCCTCTTTTACAGAACTCCAGTCACTGGATTCAGCTTCCCCCAGCAGTGGCCTGAGCAGGAGGAGGGAAGGACCGGGGCCCATTTCACGGGCCGGCAAGGCCGCGCTTGCCTGGCTGGCAGCCGAGAGCCCTCCTTATGCTTCTCTCACTCACTGGAAGACTCCAGAGTTTCTGCATCAGGCAAGCCCTTTAGTCCAGCTCCCACAACTCGTCCTCAGTGTCATGAGGGAGGGAGGACGCAACCCGCCACAGGACACCAGAACTGAAAATAAGTCCCTGAACAAATAACCATTACTTATTCCAGGCTGGGAAGCTTCTGTTTACTGTGGAAAATCCCTCACTACCCAATATAAATTATTCCTATAATCATTAATTTGAAATTATGTTTGTGGTCATTTCTATCCAAAAACACCAAGATATCAGATGCTTAAGTAGAAAAATAATCTTCAGTCATAGCTAAGCAGCTCCAAGGGGGAAAATGTATTCAACTGACATGCACAGGGCTGCGGCGCCATGTCCAGGAACTTAACACACTCCAGCAGTCTGCCTGGAATCAGCGAGTGAAGACAGAAGCCCAGATGGACGCGCTTGTTTGTCTTCTTGCGTGCACTGTTGGATCCCATTCCAGCTCGCACAGTGAGGAGGGCCCACACGTGCACGTGCTTCTGGTCAGCGATCTTTAGCATGGACACATGCCCGCCTTCCACAGGCAGCCGCTGTGGCTAGAGGCACCAAGACCGAGCAGCAGGCTTTGACTCTGGGCCTCTCACAGCTAAACTCAAGGACCAAGATGTGAGCTTCTAGCATCCCACGCGTATGCTGCCCTGTGCCTGGCACTGCTGGGGTGTCTGGACGTTGCGCTAGAGTAAAAGATGGCGATGCTCCTGCCCTCCATCTGCACCCCTCCTATGTGTCTCCCACGCTAGTCTGTAAAGCTGCTTGTCTTCTTGGGCGGCTCCTTTCCTTTCACCCCAGTGCTGGAAGCCAGTTTTGCATCATACATCTGAGAGAGAAACACCAATCTATTCCCTGGAAGACATCGAAGTCTGTGGAAGAGACAGATCTGAAAGCAGTGATTATCAACCAAATGGGGGTGCTTTTCGCACCCTGCCACAACAGTGTAGCGGTGCTGTACCACGTGCTGCACCTGGGAACACGTGATCCCGGAAGAGCACACTCTGAGCACTGGGAGGGCTCAGTCCTTTCTGGGACGCAGGCCACGCTGCTGCTCCGGGAGCACCTCTTAAGCACAGGGTGCCTCGTTCCTCACCTTATCAGGCTGCACCCCGTGGCCCCAGAGACGGACACAGCAGGTGGACAGCGCTGCAGCTCGGAGGGCCTTCCTGGACTCATTGCCCATACTTCTCAGCCTGCTAGCAGCAGCCTCGGGCCTCGGCTTCAGGTGCTACTTTAGCTGACTCTCTGCAGGCAGATCTTGGGCTCTTAGTTATAAAGTACGACCGTAGTCCCCAGCTCAGAGTCTGTGCGGATCGGGAGGACGGCGCCACTCCAGCATTCATGGGCTAGACCCGAGTACTCAGTAGGGCCGTGGCGAGGCCGAGTCCTCTGGGAAGAGAGTGAGTCACATGGCCTCTCTGTTCATGAATGGGCCATGGCCCCACTACCCAGCTGGGAGCTTGCCCTTCCTGCAAAGGAAGGACACGCAAAGGCACGGGGCGGGGGGCAGGAGTAGGGCATCGCCAGGCGCTCAGGCTGCCGGCTCCTGACCTCGGACCCCAGCGCCGTGACGCCTCTCTGCTACCCCTACACTTCCTAATCTGAGGTGTCGGGTCATAATGCCCGAGCTGATCTGAAACCAGCAGGAAGAATATGGACTAGAATTCAACTGGGAGCGCTCCAAAACTGCCAAGCAGCTCCCCAAATCGGGATGCTGCTGCCCCAAGGCACCTGTCAACCCAGGCCCTGGGAAGGCGGCGAGGGGAGGCAGCTCCAGCCCCCAGGCGGCCCGAGGCAGCTGCATGCGTGTGGCAGCAGCCTTCGCCGGAAGAGCAGACCTTGCCGCCCCAGGACCACTAGTGCCGGGACTGCTCTAAGAAATGCCACGTGCTGGCTCAGCCACCAGGAGGCCACTCATCCCCAGTTCCAGCACTGGTAGCACATGACCACGCTGTTCCGAGCACTGGGAGGAAGAACCTGTCCAGGCCACTCCTCCAGGGCCTGGCAGTGTGCAAGATGTCTCTGGTGTCCCTGTGTCTCAGCTGCATCTCTTGGGGTCTTCACCCACGGCCATCAGCTGCCTCTGCCCCGTCCCATGCATGTCTGTGACCGGATGCCCCTCCTGCGTATGGGCACTGTCGCACTCATCTTAATTAGTCACACATGGAACAGCCATATTTCTAGATAAAGTTGCATGCCAAGACACAGAAGAACATGACTTCAACATATGAACTGCAGGTGGGGAGACAGAGCCAACCTAGCAAAGGCTCCACCTGCAGGATTTGCGGATGCAGCCTGCCGCCTTCCGGGAGCTGGGGGCGAGGCTGGCCTTCCGGTCCCTCACACAGTCAGGGTGCAGCGCCACCTTAAATGTAAAGTACACTGCACAAATTATTTGATTAGCACCTTCACTGGGTTTCCTCTTGAACGAAGAATAAAGCACAAGCCCATCCCATGGTCTGTACCATCCCCGCGTGTTCTGCTACACACGAATTTTCATCAGGGCGCCCTCTGCTCTCCTCCACCCCCAAGTCCCATGGGGAAAGCTTTATGGTGCATTCACAGCCACACAGCTCAGTGTACGACTGTGCGTGTTTGCTGAGCGTCTCACCCCGCAGGAGCTGGAGCACCGCAAGCACTCTGACCTTTCATTTCCATTCACCACAGTGTCGCCATCACCTGATCCGCCACCTGACGCAGAGCGAGGGCTTAATCCTCACTGATTGCTAAGCACCGTCAGGGCGCGAGTCACCCTTGACTTCTCCCGCCTTCAGGTCTACGTGCGTTCAGTCTTGGCAGGCACGCTGCTCAGATCTCCACCGTCCTCTACGGTCTGCCACGACGTAGAGCTCACCAGTCCTTCCTCAGAGAGTCCACGCGTCGAGTGTGTCTCCTTCCGCCCCCTGCTCTCATCCTCCACAGTGCTAACAGAGACTTCTCCAAAGGCGCACACCCCACCACCCACGAGACGGGGGCACAGCGCTGCGGCCACACAAGGCCCCGGCACAGGACTGGCTCCCCGCCTGGCTCCCCGCCCCGTTCCCGCTGCTGCTGTGCACTCCCGTCAGGACAGCCACCACTGACCCAGCCTCTGCCAGCACGAGAGGAAAGAGAGCCCACACGCACGTGAGCGCAAGTCCTAATCCAACTGTCCCACCTTCGGGGAAAAGTCTCTTCGTGCAACAGAAGGACGCGCCTTCCAGCGTGCACAACACAGCCGGCGTTGTGAAGAACAAGCTGCGACACACAAGCTGAAGAGACAAAGTTCAAGACTGAGAAAGCAAGCTCTTCACACACCTGAAGGGTGGCTGCTACAAAGGGCTACCGTTTAAGCATCACAGAAGCTTCAGCGTTCTTAGACCACTGAGGAATTCATGTCCCTCAGGTAGTGTCACAGCTGTGGCTGTCTGTCTTACCAGCTATCACCTCACAGGACGTCCTGTGTAACATGGTAACAAGTCCTAAAACAGCTAGAGAAGGAATAGAGGACAGGTGCGATATAAGCGTCAGATGTGTGTGCCTCTCATCTAAGGCAGCCCGGTGGTGGAGAACACACGAATGCCCTTCCTGTTGGAGAGATGGAAAATTAAGAGTCACGGTCCTGTCATCCCCCAGACAGATGATCTTTGGAACATGGAAGAACCTTAAGCCTAAACTCCACTTGTCACAAGCTTCAATAATTACTGTAGTAGCCTCACAGGTTTAAAGTCAGAATTAACTTCTCAAAATACCATATCAGAGTTGTGATCTTTAATAGCCCTGAAAGGCCCTATGGTGCTACCGGAAGACGGTGGAAAGCTCTGGAGACAGGGCCTAATGGAAGAGAGGTTTTGAGGCGGTGCCCTTGCAAAGAATACTGGGGTCGTGACCTTTTCCACGCTACATTTTCTGTCCACCACGAAGTGCAGTGCAGCCACAGCCCAAATGTATGAGTCAAAACCCTTGGACTAGCACCTCTGAAACATGAACCTTTGAACCTTTGGTCCTTTACACGGACTTACTGCAGTTGTTGCTCCCAGTGCTAAAGGGCCATCATTCAGGGCAGCACCACGGGGGTCAGCTGGTGCTGTCAGCAAGGGCTGCCCGCCAACCGCAGCGCCACACTTGAGGGCCTGGCAAAGGGTGTGTGTCCGCAGGGGGTACATGTGCATCCGCAGAGACGCCCTACAAGGCACGCCCAGGAGGGGCAAGGGCACATTTGACAGGAGTATACCCATCACTCATTTGACAGGAGTATACCCGGCCAGAGGATGGATTCCAGAAGTGGACAAGGGACCCAAAAGGCGCTCTGCCTTGACCCACAGCTTACGGTCAAAGATGCTCCTGCTACAGCCTCCCAAGCGCTCAGGCCCAGAAAGGCTCTAACATCATCTTCTTGAAGATTATTATGTGTGGTGGAGACCACCCCTACATGCTCTGGTTCCTCCAGCACATTCTTTTGGTTTATGGAGTAGCATATGACATGCTAATATTATCATTATTATTATTGATAATGTTATTAGTATAGAAATGTTTTCTTTCTCATGTCTAGAACATGTGAGGGATGTGTAAAAGATTTTTTTTTCTTTTCCATTTACTGCAAGAACCACCAGGCAGGGGGATACACACCTTTAATCCCAGCACTCCAGGAGCCTGTGGCACTAGAACTATAAGTCTGAGCGCCAGCCTGGACAACTTAGTGAGACCTGCCTCAAAGTAAAAGGCAAAAAAAAGACTGGTGCTGTAGCTCCGCGCAGTGACCCTGCGCTCAACCTCCAGGACTTCCAAATGGGGGAGGGAGGGGCTGAGACAGGACGATTTCAAGTTCAAGTACAGCGTGAGCAGGTCAGGAAGACTGTCTCAAAATTGAGATATGAAAGGAGATGGATAGATAGTGTATCATTAGACAATTCTCTTGGACAACTGAAAATGGGCAGTGTTATATCCCCTTAATACAGAAAGATGACAGAAGAAGCACAAAGGTGACTTCTCCGGCTGCCTGCACCGCGTCGCTATTCCTAGGGAATTCCTAGGGAAGCCTGGAGACCACGACGGGCTCCAGAGCTCTCCTGCGGTCAGCAGGCTAAAAGTAACTGGGAAGCTCCTGGAGCAAAATCTCTCCAGGAGAAATTTACTCAGGTCTGTTCTTGCCCTCATTCACTTCCCTGTACATTTAGAATTAAATCTTTTTCTAGCTAAGCTTAAAAGGGACAGGGAGAAATGTCTACTGTCACCTCACGGCACTGGAGTCCCAGAACAAGGGAGGAGAATGGTCACGAAGCCGTGCCCGAGTGACAGCCTTTTCTCCACAGTGAGAACCTTCAAGGCCCCTCTTCCAGCTACGCTGCAACATACCGTCTGTTATCTCTGTTTACACCCCGCTGTGCAGCAGAAACCAGGACCTGGTCTTCGCACCTACCTGTAACATGGTGTGCACCAGCCCTTCCTCTCCCCTCTCGGCCTCTGGCAACTGCTAATCTGCAGCATCCCCTTTTCGTAAATAGCTACTCCACACAGACCCGCGTTTGCAGCGGCTCAAGTCAGAACAGCTAGATTCTGGAAGCAGCCCGTCTGCCCGTTAGGACACGAATGCAAGAAGGAAGCGTGGCATCTCCACACCGTAAAGCAGGAAGACACACGTGAGCCATCCGCGTGTAAGTGGGTGCACTCCAGACCATAACGCCGCGTCAAGTACCTCAACACAAGCTGAAGTACTGCACCATTTCTCCTGTATGCCAAAGTAACACGTCCACATATGGAGATGGGGGAAGAGGAGACAAAAATGATAAACGCAGCTTTCACAAATGGAAAGGAAATCAACAGCTGGAAGGAGTAGGGAGGAAGGAAAAGGCAGGAGATAAAGAAAAGTAAGGGAGAAAAAGAATTAAGATGCATCGTGAGCAGGCATCAGCCCTCCACAACGATCACAGTCATTATTGCTGCGAACTACTACTGAGAAAGGATTCACCTTACACAACGCCGCGGACAGCACAGCCAGGCGGCACCTGCCTTCTGCCCCTGGCTTATTCACTGACCCTCTGGCCCCCACAGTGATGGTGGTGAGTGACTGGGCTCCGCCTGCTGTGCGCGGAGCGTGGCTCCCCCAGGCGCGTGCGCCACGCCACATTGGCTCGCAGGGTCGCTCACTGAGGACGCCCAGGCTGACACCGTGCCCCGCCACACACGTTTGCACGACGGACGTTCAGGTCCCAGATACACTCACTGCCCTAGTTGATGACTACGTGGTGCACCCAGGAATCTTCTATCACGTCGGACCTCACAGATGTATATAATTATTATATGTCCATCAAAAAGGAAAGAAATAACAAACAATATTTTTCAAACACTGAAGCAGGGAATCAAAATATAGATGCAAAAGCTGCTGTGAACCTTAGGCAGAATGAAGGCAAAGACGACCAGCAAAGAGCTGGGTTTTCGAGACCCGAGGTGCCAGCGGGAAAGCCCTGCCACGCAGCAGGCCTCCTCCAGCAGCTGCCAGCCGCTCCGGAACGAGGTCTACGTTCTGCGGGTGAGGCTTTAATCAGGGCGTGGCTGCCTGCAGCCATCTGAGTTACTTTCCTGTCGCTTGGACAAAAGTGCCCAACACCCACCACTGAAAGGACAGGGACAGTCCGACTCAGGGCTCCAGGCCACACAGCTGGCTACAGACAGGGAAGGAGGAACTAGGGGCAAGAACGCCTACCCTGGGCCACAGCCCCACGGCCACCTCCAGCCGGGCCTACGACGCAGCAGCACGCGGCACCTCTGCACTCCTCCACAGACAAGTGTCCTGAGGAATACAGGACACTTCCACCCAGGCACTTCCCACATGCATGACGATTTGGGTGACACTTTAGATCTAGCCCGTAACAATGTCATATCCTAAAGCTCCGGCTCTAAGTGCAAAGAAACAGGAACGAGGCCACCTGCCCCGTATCTCCCCTACACCCCGTAGCTGCACAGCGCTCCCCAAGCTCCACACTGCTAGGTTACAGATGACGCAAGCCTCTACAGTGCTGCCCTGGGTGCTGCCCGGGCTTCTGGCGGCACATGCTGTACCCCAGCACGCTGCCTCACTCCATGTCTTACAGGTACCTCAGAAGAATTTATACTGGTACTTTTGAAAACAAAAAATGTGAGTAATACTCCATTGTGTAAAAATACCACATCTTTTTCAACCATTCCTCAGGTGATGGGC
>NDGN011428156.1:0-10176 GCA_002564285.1 Tympanoctomys barrerae | reverse complement strand
AAAAAAAAAAAAAAAAAAAAAAAGCTTATTGGGCCAGACAAATAGCTCAGCAGATTAGAATACCTGCAAGCAGGTTCAATGGCCAGGGGTTTCATCCCCCTGCCTGCCGTGCTGGCCCCACCCCTGGGGCGCACTGAGATGGCAATTGATTGAGACTGGGAGTGGTGGTGTGCATCTTTAATCCCAGAACTTGGGAGGCTGTAAACAGGAGAATCATGAGTCTGATCTAGTAGTGAGACCCTAAACACCCTGTAAACCCTTCCCTAAAATACACACACAAACACAAAAAGAGAGGGTGGATTTTTGTAAAAACACACATGTATAGCTTACAACAGGATAGAGTTTCAGGTGTAGTTTGTCGGTTGATTTTTCATAAAGGTGTCCTCTTCCTCTTTTACTTTATGGAATATTTCAAGTATTTTCCTTGTGATTTTAACATAACATCCAAATTCTATGTTTAGCACAAGGATTGAAGAAGTAATTAATTGCTTTGTGGGCTTACTAACACGTAGCCAGGCTCATCTATGTGGGGTACTTGCTTGTACCCTATCCAGAGGGAAAATATGGGTCAGAGAAGAAACAAAGATGCTTAGGAGTAAGAGCTGCTTGCTTTCTGGGGAGGAATGTAGCACTTCTTTCCTTTAGGTAAGTGAATGAGGCTTCCTCATTTAAGTGAAGGGGCTTTGAATAAATAATAGAAAGATGGCAAGGGTAATTAAGAGTAAAAGGAAACTGGCATTTCTACCCTTGTCTTCCAATCTGCTGAAGTATAAATATCCTTATGCCTTTCCTAGGGCTGTCAGAGGAGTACAGAATGGTGAATCTGGGGGCTGGAGGACTGGGGAGCTGGGATCGTGGGGGTGATGCACAAGTGCTCCTTGGTGTTTGAGAAGAAGAATCTGAACTTGGAGACTGGGGTTTACTTCTTCTGTGTGGAATTATGAAGGCAGCTTGCATAGCCATCATGAGAGAGCACTACAAG
The DNA here is from genome assembly GCA_002564285.1 of Tympanoctomys barrerae. NCBI lineage: Eukaryota > Metazoa > Chordata > Mammalia > Rodentia > Octodontidae > Tympanoctomys > Tympanoctomys barrerae. The sequence goes on along the minus strand of NDGN011428156.1, from coordinate 9,194 downwards.
GAGTATCAGAGAGTATCCTGCCTTTCCACCATGTGGTATGAAAAGGATGCTTGAGCTTTCCAAGGCTTAAGAGGATGCTGTGAAAAACAGACAGCTTTCAAGTGTCTTGTCCCCAAGGTGGCTTGGTGAGGCAAGAGAATACCACAGGAACAGATTAGGAGAGAGGAGATTTATTAGTTGGGGTAGTAATGAGGCAGAATTTCAAAAGATAAACCAAGTACTGGATCACCTTTGGGTGGTTCCTGTGTAACATGGTGTACTTACAAAGCTCCCAAGAAAACTTCTTGTACACCCAATAAAGTTGCAAATATTTGAATGTCTGACCAACAGAAACGATTAGTCAGCCAGAATTAATCTGAGAAAGCTAAAATGCAGAGCACCTTATGTCAAGAAGCAGTATATCTAACTTTCACTTTTTCTCTTCCTATATCCTTTCTTTGAAAAAGTCAGAAAAGGAAGGGGGGGAAACAGAAAGGATGTGAGAGAGAGAAGTCCAGACTCTTCTTCCCACTGCAGGTCTGAGTTGAGGTAGTGGAGGAAAACCTAGGAAATAGATAGAGGATCAAATATTTATTGAAATTGAACAAGACCTGTTAAATCCCTACAGGCAGTCCTCATTGACGACAGGGGATTTTCATTAACCTGAAAGAATCTGGCGACCATAGGGCCTATCTGAAACAAGGACCAAGAAATAGAGAACAACAGAGCATAATGCAAAAGTAATGATTGGAGAAAAGGAAAGTGATTTCTCATGAAGTTCACACTGCTCAGTAAGCTGATGACCATGGAGGAGATTAGGCAGTAGTTATTTTGCTGACTGTTAAAGAGGGCTTGGGAGAGGGCTCAGGCTGTGAGGTTGAAGAGCTATTGCATACCTTCCTTTGTGAATCAGTGTTTGCAGTTCAGTCTGTTGGGGATGATTTGCGATAAATGCTAAAATAAGTGTTTTTTTAAAAAATTCCTTAATATGATCTTCATTTGTTGTTTCAACCTTTCAGAGATGTAATAATTCCTTTTCACTTACACTCTCAAGAATGTAACTCTAATACAGTTGTTTCTGTGCTCAATGATAAGAATGAAATTGATAATTTTATACTACCTACTAAGCATCAGCTACTTTTCTTAAATGCACTATGCACATTAATCTAACCTATTTTTTAATTCCAAAAAGTAGTTACTGTTATTATTATCTTATTGGTAATGAAATGGAGGCAAGATGAAGCCAAATAAATTTCTTTTTTTTTTCCTTTCTGTATTTTAGGAAAGGGACTCATTACTAGATTGGACTCATAGCGATTCTCCTGTTTACAGCCTCCCAAGTGCTGGGATTACAGGCCCGTGCCACCACACCCAGTCTCAATCAATTGCCATCTCAGCATGCTCCAGGGGCGGGGCCATCATGGCAGACCCAGGGATTGAACCCCTGGCCCCTGCGCCTGCTTGCAGGCACTTTAATCTGCTGAGCTATTTGGCTAGCCCTCAATAATTTTCTTAAGCTAGTAAGGTTTGAGGCTGATTTTGAATCTAGGAAGTTGATGGGAGAGGTAAGTCTAATTTTATACTGTCACAAGTGATATAAGCAATTTACTATAATATGGATTCTAATGTAGAATATTACTAAATTTAAAGATAAGATTAGAGAGAGGAGGATAAATGCAGCCTGACAAGGCTTCAGAATCACATGTTTCAGTGCCCGTGGCAAAAACCAACCATAAAAGGCAGCTATGTCTTCAGGACATGCTTTGAAAGGACACATTATTCTCATTTCAGAGATTCAACATTTTGTAATGTCCATTACAGTATCTTCTTCAGTTTTATCACCCAAAGACATCCTCTACAAATAGATACCTTGATAGATTGTTTTATTATTTTGGAAAAGGCATCCTAATTTCATTTAGACTTTAAGCCTGTGCAAATATTTATGTCAGTATCTATGCCACATATATCTATATGATCTATGTCTATGTACATTTGTATCTAATAATCTTGCTGGAATTGTCCTTGAACTGTAGGGCAAATCTCTTCTGCATCTGAGGAAAAGCCTTTAACTCTTTCATGCTCTACACTGGAACTAGGAAAGATCAAGGCTATAGGAAAAGACATACACAGGATACAGGAATAACAAGAAATCTCTTGCTTGTTTTTTGGAAACAACATTCCAGAAGCTGTGAAAAGTTGGAGGGAGAGGATTGAAAGCTAGTTTTGTGGCAGATACCTCTTACCTCAGAGAAAGATTTTGTAGTGGAGAATTTAGCAATGGATCCACTGAGAACTCCACATTTCTGAGGGGCTAGGATTATGCATTCTGTAACTTCCAGAAATGATTTTGAAAGAAAAGTCTAAAGTAGCAGCATTTTAAGGAGTCTGAGGACAGGATTTTTAAATTAAGCTACAGTGGCTGAGGGGTGAAACACAGGACTAGGAGAACTGGAGCTTGAGTTCTAAACAGAATTTTCTCCATGGCCTAGACAAGGCAGTCCTCATTTGTAGACTGTTTTTACTACTTATAGTCAAGCCAGTTATCTATGATCTTTTCCTGATCTAACATTTGTTTCTGTATGATTTGAAGTACAACCTAATGGGGGACATTCATGACCTTCTATCAGGACATTCATGACCTAGATCAGGGATGATAAAAACTTTTATTTACACCATTTTTTCATGTGCAAATATAATGAGGACTCATGCAAAACTCACCAATAGGGCAGAAAATTGACTATCTGCTTGTTCTGATGTCTTTTATTACACATTATTTTTCATGCTCCTACATTTCTGCATCAACCTTGACCTAAGGAAACTGTCTTCAATTCTGGGAACTTTGACTGAAAATGTTAAAATTCTATATTAAATAATTATGATTTTTCCTGGAGTTATATTACTGTTAAGGGGTTAAAAGTGTCTTATGTGTGGAATCATGAGACAGCAGAATCATTTAATGAAACAAGAGGGAAACAAAGCTGGCAAGAAACATAATTGGTATTTTTTTTATGAAAACAGGAATGAGGTAAGGTATGATCCAGTTCCACCTGAATTCTAAAAATCTTACTTGTTTTCTCTCTATGTGACTGAAAGTGTCATTTATATCCCAACACTTTCAAGGAAAGATGATGTTGAAAACTTCCATGGCAAAATAATCAGAAAATTGTCAAAATGTCAAAAATCATGTGTCAGGATCCTACCTTGGAGAACCATGATTTATGATCTGCTTTTCTTCCTTTCCTTGGCCTATTATATATGTATACTACTGTAAAGAGTTAGAAAAAAATGCCATCATAAATGGGAACATGTAGTTTCTGACAAGCTTTTTAAAAGTTTCTTCCTTTTTATCTGTAAGGAAAATTCCTTAGAAAGTTTTAATACTATACAGTGGATCTTTTTAGAATAACTAGAAAGAGAGTAAAAATGTGGCTTTTACTTTTACCATTGATAGAAAACATATACAAACTTAATCACAGCCTATTTCTTATTCAATCCAGTATGTTTGTAAATAGCAACAATAAGTTTCATGATGTATTCCTAAGAATAAATAAAATGTGTGTTTATTACTACTAAATCTCATTTTACAATGAGATTTCCAAATCAGTTTTGGAAGGTATGTGTGTTTCTTAAACACAATGATTTATGTTCTTAATTAAGATATTTCTGTTGGGTGGTTTATATGTTACTTACTGATATTGTCTTACTCCTAAGGCATAAACAATCCCTAGTATGGCAAAAGAGAAACAAGAGTTGTACTCAAGGAATTGATAAAAAAAAAATAGTACTTGAATTTAACAACAGGTTTTAATAATCTGTAAATATCTCCTCTATTTCATGGTATCATAATTGTTAATATTATGCTAATAACATTAATATTCATTATCTCACCATCTTCAAGAGAGTATGAAGGAAGTTACATTACCATAGGTAATATAATCTATATTTTTTGTTCAACATCTTACACGGGTACAACTATATGGTCTTAGTTTGCATCCTACCTAGTCTTTCCTTTTTGTTTTAAAACTTATTTTATTTATTTATTTTTACATATTTGGTACAGGGTCTCACTATGCAGCCTGGATTCGAGTGATCCTCCTGTTTTTAGCCTCCTCAGCACTGGGATTATGGGTGTGCAACATCACACTCAGTCTCGGTGGCTGGCTTACTGCACCCTGGGTTAGGGCCGGCACAGCATGTAGTACCAGGGATGGAACCTTGGTCCTTGCGCTTGCCTAAGCAGGTGCTTAGTCCACTGAGCTACCTTGCCAGACCTATTTTTAATTGTTTTTGAGACAGAATCTTGCTGTGTAGTTCAGACTGGCTCTCTATGTAGCCTAAGTTGGCCTCAAACTCAGTCATTTTGTCTCAGCCTCCTGGGTACTGTCATTATAGGCATGCCCCACCCTGTCTGGCCTACTTAGTCACTAGCAGAGAAATTCTGCCACATTGCTTCCCTTGGATGACCTATGTGGGTCCATATTTGCCAAGTGGGTTGTTAAAACACTTTGTTTCAATTGTCTTAGACCTTATCTGGCCTGAGATAGTCTGTAAAGCAAACAAGGCATCTTGCAGAGACTGTACATTTGGGACTCCAGGATCTCTAGCATAGTTGCTTCATGATTTATGGTGAAGGTGTGCATTCCTCTGTGCCACTGGCCAATGATGAAAAAGTAGGTTTCATTGCCTCTGTGGATTCCTTTTGACTCCTCAATAGTCACTATTTAGAAGTATTTAATCAAGGATAGAGTGCCAGAGATAGAAAAATCTTTTCACTTTACTATTGGAATGTGGAGTCAGTTGTAGGCTCCTCTTTGAATTTTCTAAACTAGTAGTATGTATTTCAGATGTACTCACATAATTTTGTCAGTCTGGTCTTTCCCTGCTTGGGAAGATAAAATATTGCAGGGAACATAATGCCAGCTGCTCTGATCCCTAATTTTCCTTTCATTTTCTTCTTTGGCCACTATTATGATTTGTGTCTAAATGTTCTCCCAAAGCCTTTTGGAGTCATAGGCTTTTCTTTTTACTTTCTTGCTTGCTTGTTTTAATCTAGTATGTGACTCATTCATGGTATAGTGCTGGAATTAAGGGTGTTAGCATTAAGGGTGGGTGATTGCTGGGTCAGTCTACTGATTGGACTGGTACCACCCTAATCCCAATAAACTAGATACAATATAAGGAGCATAAAGACTCTTGTCTTGCTCTAGCTTGTTTCTTTTGCTGTTTGCTACCACCGTGAAGTTTTGTACCTTTGCCACGTGCCACCCTGCTTTGGAGCCAGCCACTTATGGACTGAAAACCTCCACAAATTTGAAGTGACTAAACATTTTCCCCTTTAACTATGGAAGTTGGGAATTTAATCTCAGCAATGAGAACAAAATAACTAAGACAACTATAGAGGAAAGCTAAGTCTCAAGCAATCATTCCTTTTTACTGTCAACAGGTGGTTACACTTTCCTGCTAACTGGTTAAAATAATTTTGCTAAATAGCATTGTCCTCTAAGAACCAAGAAGTTAACACACTTTTCCTTATTAAAACTGGGATAGGGAAGATCACTATGTAGGTGATATTGAAGGTGATATTGAATATTAGATTGCGGTGCCCAAGTATGTTTTCACATTATCAGGCTATCATGCAGTAGATGCCAAAGTTTCTAAGTCTCAAGTTTTTAGTTGTTCTCATAGTGTGGCCTTCAGTACCATAGCAGTATCACCTGGGAAGTTGTTAAAATGTAATTTTGGCCCCCATACTAAACACTGAGTGCAAACTTCTGGGAGTGGGGCTAGCAATCAGTTTATGTGGATGCTCAAGTGATTTTGATGTGCGCTAAGTTTCAGAGCTCTTAACTTTAATAGGTTTCCAAAGATGGACCTTTTCTCTTGTTTTTTGAAAACAATGACATAGACAAGTTATCTCCCTTTTCTGATAGCATTTAGGCATACTAATCTTTTCTCAAGCATAAATTTATCAGCGTAGAAGCACACTTTCCCTTGAAAAAGAGCATTTCTCTAGCATGATTTGCCTTATAAAGGAAGGCCTCAGTATAAGAACTGAAACACATGTGCAAACAATTTTTTAGTACTGCACTGTTTCTACCTTTGTACCAGAAAATATCTGTATGAATATCCTTTAATACCACTTAAAAGACAGTAGGGGGAAATGTAGGAATAGTGCAGATGCACTTTTAAAGGTACCTTTTCAGAGAGGAGGGTTGTATTGGATCATAGATAAAATGCTTTATAAAGTACTAAGAAGGGGTGTCTATGCATTTAATGACTCTGTAACTCAATGCTTTAACATTTTATTGTTGTTTTTATTACCTGGAATCCTCTCTCTCTCTCTCTCTCTCTCTCTGGAATGTTGGAGTAATTGTAGAAAGCATATTACCAAATCAGCTCATGATTAATTAGTTGACATTTAGCGCTTAATATGTGCCCACATGAGTTAAAATTAGGATACTGAAAGCATGACCCTGATTTCTGGCAAGGATACAATCTATTTGGACTATTGGGAATAAAACTTGTAAAACTTGAGCCCAGTAAAATAACATGGTCAAAAGCAAAGAAGCAAGATTCAGACAGCAAAAGTGGATAGAGAATTGATCACTTTGGGTATTTAGTATTTTTTTAAAGGAGGCTCAAAGGGCAAGTGAATCCAAAAAGATGGTTAAGATCAGTGATGGAGCCTTTGCAGAAATGCTTTCAATTCTTCTGCTTCCTTAATGTCTGCCTTTTACAATTTGACTTTTAAGTTCCTCAGAGAACTTAACAGAGAAAGAATCTGTTCTTCTACTCCTTGAATCTGAGCTGGCCTTGGAATAGTGACAGTGAAGACATACTAATTTTGAGCCAAGGTCTCAAGAAACTTTATATACTTTGGACTACTCTTTTAGATCATGTTCAGCTGCCAGGAACAAGCCTACATTGTCTGCTGATGGATGAGACTACATGAGTTCTGAAAAGAGCTGTCTCAGCTGAGGCCATTAGAGAGAGCCCTCAGCAAAAAAAAAGCCCTTAGCTGAGTCCAGTCTTAACCACCATAATCTTGAGTTAAATGAAAAGATACAGTGTCAGGCCAACACATTTGGGGGTGGTTTTTCATGCAGTGACAGATAAGTGATAGATGTCTGAAAGGTGAGGAGGAAGGGCAAAAGTGTTCTAGGGCAGAGCTGAACCTGTAGAGGAGTCAAGAGTCAAAGTGTGGTCAGACTGAGAAAAATAGACTGTTAGGACTGAATAGCTGAACCATTTTGAATAGACAGGAACACAGGATTTTAGAGAACTCATACTGGGAGTCATTCTGCAGTGATCTTTCCTGCAGCATGGCACTAGTGTACAAGAAGCAGGATTCCCCACCTGTTGACACACACACAGCATCCAGGCTCTGTTCTTCCAAGCTACACTTTGAGAGAATGAAACCTTCTCTCTCAAGCAAGTATACGATGCTAAGAACAGAGATCTTTGTGGCTTATAATTATTTTTACATAAAATTATAAAATTTTATATACCATAATTTCAAGAAATGGAAAATTGTATAATCCCAGAGTAAAAATATTGAGATGTTAGCGTGATTTTAAAGTCTTCAGTTTTTACAAGGTGGATCTATTACCCATTGTAGAACTTTAAGTCTGTTTTATTAAGTCATTAAATATATTTTTCACCATAAAAAGAACATAAGAGGAAATATTCATTTTGAATGATATAATGCATTCCATCTTTCTCTTAAATGGTATTGCTTAAAAAACAAAATATCCCTGGGATGTAGAGATTCATCTTTTAAAAATAACTTCTCATATTTGACAGGACAGAGGGAGAGCAGAGTTAGCATGGAGTTGGGCTGAGGGGTGTGGCATTTGGGTTGAATGGTATTTAACCTACAGCTTCTTGTATCTGGAATCTTCTTCCACTAGCTACAGAAGTGCCTTATTAAAAAAAAAAGATTGCTGACAAAGTACCATAAACTTCATACAAAATGGTCTTATTGATCAAGTATTTTACTCAAATTATGTTTCTATCAGCAATCTCACACATGTCTCTAAAGCAAGTTCACTAGAAGGCAGGGTTAGTGAAGATGGAAGTGTCACCCGACCGTAGAGTCACAGAGGTGTCACACCTGAAGTGCACGCTGCATATGCGCTGCAAAGAAACAGTGTCACAAAGTTATTTTAATTGCTGCTCTTGTCGCCTATGAACATGTTGCTCCCTTTCCACTGTCAAGTAACCAGTTCCCCCAGAACTTCTTTGCACCAAGGACCCGCACGTCCGGCGTTCCGGCCTTTCCCCTCCGCAGCCTCCCACTAGCGTCCGGGCATCCTGCGCCAGCTAACAGGTCCCCGATCAGAGGAGCATCACCTCCGGCTCCCTAGCCTTCTCCGCAACCCACTCGGACTGCAGACTGTTCGCCGCCGCGGTCCTCCCATTGCAGCACAGGACGACCGAGAGGCAGGAGGCGCGCGGGGCAGCGGAGGCCCAGGACGACCCCTGGCGGGCCCGGCTCGGAACCAGAATGGGGAAGGGCAGCGCGGGGCGAGTTCGCACCACAGGTAAACAGGCTGGCGAGGCGCAGGGCGCTGTCACCACCGCGGCCCCCCAGCGACTTCCAGGCACGCAACTCCGCCTCCAGGGCGCTCTCTCTCGCGCTCTCGCCCCACCACTCGCTCGCAGCCCCAGCCGCCGCCGCAGCATCACTTCACACAAAGGACTGCTCCCGGCTGAGCAGCTCCCCCACCTCCACCTCCTCCTCCGGTGACAGCACCCGGCAGCAGAGCTTGGGCGCGGCGGCGGCGCTGGGGACCTGTCACTCCCAGCCACCCGGGCGGTGGCGGCGGCTTTTTTTTTTTTTTTTTTNTCCTTTTCGCTTTTGCTTTAAAATTTCTCCCCTTATACCTCTTCGCCCTTCTGTGGTTCCACCCATCTCTTCCCCCCCTCCTCCCACAAACAACTCTCCCCCATAAATAAATAAAAGGAGGAGGGTAACGAAGGGGGGAGGAGTGGCGCTGGGGGGAGGAAAAGGAAAAGGCAGCAGCGCGGCGGAGCGAGGCAGCGTCCGAACCGACAGCGCGGAGCCGCACGCACCTCGCACCATGAGATGGCGACGCGCCCCGCGCCGCCCCGGGCGCCCCGGCCCCTCAGCCAGCTCGCCGCCGCTGCTGCTGCCGCTGCTCCTGCTGGGGACCGCGGCCCTGGCGCCGGGGGCGGCGGCCGGCGACGAGGCG
>NDGN011428155.1:7177-19169 GCA_002564285.1 Tympanoctomys barrerae | reverse complement strand
GCGCTTCCCTGGCAAGCTCAAGGGCCTGAGTTCAATCCCCGGTTCCACACACACACACAAAAATAATAATAATAACAATACAAAGAATTAGTGAAGAGTTGGTTCATTGAAAGTATAAATAAATTTGACCAATCCCTAGCCAACCTTATCAAAAGAATAGGAAAGAGAAAACTCAAATGTAAGCAATAAGGAATCAGAGGCATGAAATCATTTCAGATTCTATGAAAATTCAAAAGATCATCCATACCTATACTTTGATAATCTTTACTTCCAGAGAATGGAAAACACAGAAGAAATGGACAGATTCCTCTATATGTATTATCAAAGCTGAATCAATATGATGTAAGCATTCTGGATAATTCAATATCAGTTAATGAGATTGAAATGTCATTTAAAATTTAATAATGAAAAAAAATCCCAGGTCTTGATGGATTGATTCACTAATGAGTTCTACAAGAAATTTAGCAAAATTTAATACCAATACTTCTGAAACCCCTTAATGAAATTGAAAGAGAAACAATACTCCCTAACTCATTTCTGGATGCAAGTATTACCCTGATACCAAAACCAGAGAAAGATCCCACAAAAGGAGAAAACAACAGCCCAGTCGCCTTCAGAACACAGATAAAAAAATCTTCAGTAAGATACTATCTGCCATGCTGGCCTCACCCCCAGAGCGCACTGAGATGTGGACTGAGACTGGGCTTGGTGGCGCACACCTGTAATCCCAGTGCTTGGAAGGCTGAAAACAGGAGGATCACCATGAGTACAATCTGTGTAGTGAGACCCTGTAAACCCTGTACTAAAATACATACATTTTTTAAAAAGATACTATCAATCAGAATGCAGCAAATCATCAAAAAGATTATACACCAAGACTTAGTGGAATTAATCTCATGGATACAAAGATGGTTTAACATATGAAAATCAATAAATACAATATACCAGATCAACAGAGCCAAAGACAAAAGTCACATAATAATCTCAACAGATGCAGGAAAAATTTTGATAAAGTCCAACTCAAATTCATGATTAAATCCTCCAAAAAATCAGAGTATTCTTTACCTAAGTCTGATAAAAGACATCTATGACAAGCCAACAGCCAATATTATAATCAATGGGCACAAAAAGTTTTCACTCTAAAATCAGAAACAAAACACAAATGTTTTCTGTCACCATTCTTACTCAATAGAGTTCTGGAAAATTTTAGCAGAGCAATTAGATAAGACAGAGAAATAAAAGGAATAAGAATATGAAAGGAAAAAAGATAAATTCTTAGTACTTACATGGTATTCTACATAGAAAGCACCAAATATTCCACAAAAAGATTTCTAAATTTAATAATCAAATTCAGTAGAGTAGCTGGATAAAAATCCAACATTCAAAAAAGGAACAGTATTTCTATACACTAAGAATAAATTCACTGAGAGAGAATTGAGGTAAATTGCATCCTTCACAATAATATTCAAAAAATGAATTACAAGGTATCAGTCTAACAAAGGAATTAAATTATCTATATACTGAAAATTACAGTACTCTGAATAAAGAGATCAAAGAGGGCATCAAAAATAGAAAGTTATTATACCATTATTTACAGAAAAATCCAATATCTTGAAAATGGCTAGACTTACAAATTATAATACAGATTTAATGTAATCCCTATCACAATACCATTAGCACACCTCACAAAAATAAAAAAAATTCCTAAAATTAATTTGCCACAAGAATACAAAACCTAACATAACCAAAGAAATTCTGGACAATGAAGGCAAGGCAAAAGGCATCATTATCTCTGACTTGAAAGTATACTGAAAAAGCTCTCTGATATAATCAGCATGGTATTGGCAAAAAAGTCTGCTGATCAATGGAACATATTAGAAGATTGGAAACTACTACGAACACCTTATATCAGCTAGTTTATCTCTGAAAGCATGTTTACTGAGAGAAGATAGCCTCTTCAGTAAATGGTGCTGGAAAAACTGGCTCTGTAGATGCCAAGGACTGAAACTAGACCCACATCTATCTCCATGAACTAAATTAAAGTCAAAATGGATCAAAGATTTAAATATTAAAAAAAAACACTAAATCTTCTGGAAGAGAAAGTAGGTAGAACTCTTGAAGCCATAGGCATGGGCACAGAATTCTTAAACAAAAGCCAGACCATACTGGAAATCCTTCAAATAATCAGCTGTGATTACATCCTATTAAAAAGCTTTGCACACCAAAATAAATCACCAACAGAGTGAAAAGACAACCTACAGAGTGAGAAAAAAATTTAATCCCTTGTCCCTCATACAAAGGATGTTTAGATCTAAAACATATAAAGAATTATTAAAAATCAGCCCCTTAAATTCAATGACCCAACCCAAACATAAGCATCTGAGACATCTATTGTCTTGTTTTGAAATTTATGCCATTTTATTTTTTTCTCTTTATTTTTTATTTTTTATTTTTTGATGGAGCCAGGGGTTGAACTCATGCCTATGTATTTGCCAGGCAAGCACTTATTTTACTGAGCCATCTCCCCAGCCCCATTTTTTCTCTTTAAAATAAAATTAAAAAAATAAAAATATTTGGTATAAAAGAAAACATCTTTCCTGATATTCTTCATTGCTTCATTTGAGTTACTTTCTAGATTCTTTTCATTTCATTCTAAGGACTTCTTTTCTTTTTATTGTTTTTTGTTTTTTTTTTTTTTTTGTAGTACATATGCTTTATCAACAAGTAGCATTATCTTTTGTTTCTCTGGTAACTTGTTTCTTTTTTTTCTGTCTTTAATTAATGAAGAATGATTTATTGTATGTGTAAGTATTGAGTTTTTATTTCAGCACTTCTCATGTATTATCCCATTGCTTCCTGCCCTATTGCAATTTAGGATTTCTTTTACTTAATGAGAAGCTCTCTCATTATGTTTTTAAGATTCTCTCTCTGGCTCTGTCTCCCATTTTTTTTTCTTTGTTTTAAGCTTTTGTCTCTACCAGTTATCCACTGAATTATGAATCTCTGGCATTTTTGATAAATGTTTCTGGGAAAAAGTATTTAGCATTGAACACAAGATAAATTAAGATAGTTTTGTGTCAAGTATTCTAGGGAAACATCAAATAAGTCAGATAAAGATAATTATTTGGGAATGAGGTTGTGTCTTACTACCTCTGAGACCAAGAATGTAAGATATCACTTCTCAGTTTTATCATTGTGCTGTGCTGAGTGAGATGGGGGGCAGGCAAGTTAAAATGCCATAAAAGTCACTGTCATTAAATATAGTCAGTTTTCTCTATTAAATGCTTCTTTCTTGATGTAAGATTATCACTACTTTTCAGCATTTGCAAAGAACCAACTTGGGCTGGCCAGATAGCTCAGCGTGTTAAAGCACCTTCTTAGGCGGACACAGGGACTGGAGACTGGAGTTAGACCCTCCACCTGCTGTGGCGCCCCTGTCCCTGGGGTGCGCTGAGGTGGTGACTGAGACTGGGCGTAGCGATGTGTGCATGTAATCCCAGTGCGTGGGAAGCTGAAAACAGTAGTCTGATCTGTATAATGAGACTCTGCAGACCCTGTACTAAATACATAAAAAAGAACCAAGTTTAGAAATTTCTAAGTAATTATAGCAGGCAATTTTTGGCCTGCTACTATGGCATTTTTGGTGACATTAATTGCAGTTTATTTCTTTAGTGTAGTTGTATTGATTTTTCATCGCATCCTGCTGGATTGAATATGATGTCCAACCATATGAAATGCCACACTTTATGTGGCTGTGGTTTTACTTCAGATAATGTCAGTACTATTTCTGCCTCAAATATGAAAATATGCTTTCACTGTTGCTCCTTTAGTTTTCAAGTGAATTTATGGATTGCTAAAGCTCCCTGCGTACTTCCATTCTCATCTCAGATATTTCTAAAATTTTTGTGCTTAAAGGTAGAATAAAAAATAACATCATTTGTTCCCACTATGTCGTAAGACTTTGCCTACAATCCCTATGACACTGATTCATCTGATACCTTCCTTGAATCACTCAAAGATATTCCATGTGAATCCTTGCTCGTAGTCATACTCTCTGACCGGACTGGCCAATTATTTGTCAATTGTCAGGGTAGGCGTCTTTATATTATTGAAGTGACATCGCCAGAGAGGCCTTCTTGGCCATTCAACCCAATGTTGCCACATATCATGCCTTACCTCTTCACAATAATTTTTTGTTTATCATTAACCATGTCTTGTTTCTTATATTAGCAGGCAAAATCATAACAGTATGAACAATCTCTCTGCTTTCTTGTCTTATCCATCAGCACTACCTGGGAAAGGACCAGAAACAAAATAGAAAATAGGAAATAATATTGAATAAATCAATAAATGAACTTCTATTTGTACACTTAGCATAATGTCTTTATTAACCAAGAAAATTAATATTGAGAATACTTTTAAAGATCCATTAATATGCCCATAATATCATAGAACGCATTTTTGTTTTTTTCTCTTGTCTCCTGATGTGCATCTTCTGAAACTCTAAAAAGCTGTCAAATGCTAGGAACGGTGACACATGACTCTAATCCCAGCACTCAGGAAGCTGAGGTGGGAAGACAGCCATGAGTTCCAGGCCAGCCTGGGGTACCCAAGCAAGTTCAAGGCCAACCTCACTACATAGTGAGACCCGGTCTCAAAATAAACAGACAAAACTTTAGGAGTGGCGTTGGATGCTGATGAGATGGCTAGAGGCTGGGGACTTATTTAACCTCAAGGAGGAAAGTGATCATCAGAAGACAAAACTCAGGTTTGATTAGAAATCACCTTTGAGCCTCTCTGGGTTAGGGAGAGGGGCTAGAGCTTCACTTCATCACAGATCACTGTCTAACTTCCAAATATACTTGAACAGGTTGAGCTCCGGTGAGCAACAGTGAATGGCCAGCTTCTGTTTTCATCATTATTAAAGGATCTACTTCCTCATGTTATCAAATAAATAAACATCACAACTTGAAGAATTATTCAGGAATCACAGTTTGCTTTAAACTAACACTCATAAATATTTAGATGATTCATGCCTCTGAATTTTATAAGACCGGAGGCTGCACTTTCACTGCCTGGCCATGGGCCTCCTGCATCAAAGGTGTTTTGTTGAAAACATTGTTGAATTAAAAGTTACAGTAAATGCTATGCTTGAGTTAATAATTGTAATAATGAGCATTCATCTAGAACTCTCTGTGCTGAGTGTTATGATAAGGACTTTGAAATCATTGTCTTTTCTTTCTTTTATTTTTAGGACAGGCTGTCCAGTGTCTCACCACTAGATCAGACTCAGAGTGATCCACTTGCTTACAGCCTCCCAAGCACTGGGACTACAGGTGCGCACCACCACGCCCTGTCTCATTCGCCATCTCTGTGTGCCCCGGGTGTACAGCTAGCACAGCAGGCCTGGGGACCGAATCCCCAGCCTGTGGGACTGTCTAAGCAGGCACTTTAATCCGCTGAGCTATTTGGCTGGCCCTCATTGTCATATTTACCTCAGCCATTGAATATAGCTCAAGGAAACTGTTATTATTGATCTTTATTTTACAGTGAAGCAACCGAAGCATGAAGAAATTAAATGGATTGTTTAAGGTCAGGTGACTGATAAGTGAGAAATTCTAGAAAAGGTGCAAAAACCCAAGTGAGATTGAAGAGAGGCCTCAGCGACAGTCTTGCAAGAGTAAATTCCTGTATTTATTTTAGAGCTTGATATTTTGTTTGTTGTAAGGTTTTGTGCCACTTTTAATTTTTAAAGTANTGCATTAGAATATATTTATTATAGTTACTGGGCTCTTTAGCACCTCCTGAGTGTTAGTACCCTAAGTAAGTACGATTTAAGCTTCATGTGTTCTCAGTGCGCTCAGCTGTGGAATATCTAAGTGACCTCAGTGAGTAACCGCTTTCACATAGCAACGTTACTTAGCAACTTCAGATTAGAGCTTCTACAGAGAGAGCTCCGAGCTCATTTGAATAACCATGATCCTGCAGGCGAGGAAAATACGAAGGATTTAGGAGGATGTGTGTTGGGAAGAGGCAGGAACAGAACAGCTCAGAGAAGTGCCTGCCACCACGGGGACATCTTCCCCAAACTTTGCCCCCAAAGAAGTGCTTGTTTGAATGATAGTTTCTCTTACTTGCTGAATTATTAGCAATTGCTTTAAGGTACAAAATTTATACCTTACTATGAAAATAAGTGCAACCACTTCACTTCAGAACTCATTTAATATTTTGTTACTTTTATTTGTTTTATTTTTGAGACAAGGTCTGGCTCTACAGAGCAGGCTGGCCTGAACCACACTATGTAGCTCATAATGTAGCTCATGTGAGGCTGTGACTCACAGGCCTGTGGTCGCCGTGCCCCGAACCTGGCGTCGGCATTACAGATGTCCTTCCTCAGGCCTGGCTACCTTTTTGCTTTTCACGCACAAGGTTTTCTACAGCCTTTTATATTTATTCCCTTTAACATTATCTTTATAGGATATTATTTCTGCCAACAGAATCCTTCACAAGGATAATGATTAGTGAAAATTTTTTCTGTATTGTTTATAATATAAATATTTTTCAGTAATCGTAGATTCTTCAAATAATTGTAATGCTATAGGCAGGCTGGATTTCAGATTTAATGACGTACGTCTTTCTCTGTTATCCTGGAGAAGAATGAACATTTTCCCTTTGAGCGAGCGAATTTTCACTTAATGACAAAGGGACGTTGTGTGCACACAAGCAACGCTTTGGCCGGGATATAATTCCTTCTCCGGATGAATATAGCAATTGGGAAACTGTGTTCACAGCTTCCATATAGCTTATACAAAATGGCAATATTGTCAAACTACACTTCAGTTACTCTGTTCAATCTATTTTACTTTTTTAAATGTATTTGATATAGGGTTTCACTATGCAGGTCGAACTGATAGTGCTCCTCCTGCTTTCATCCTGCCCAGCACTGGGATTACAGGCATGTGCCACCATGCCTAGACTCAGTGGCCAGCACAGAACACCTATGGGCCAGGCTTATGTGGCATGTGGTTCTAGGGATCAAACCCTGGTCCCTGCGCTTGCCCAAGCAGGCGCTTAATCTGCTGAGCTAGCTCGCAAGCCCTTGGTTTTACTTCTAATAATAAATAATTTTAGATAAGTGTTCATTTTCTACTATATCTCTTCAAATTAATCATCTTGACATAGTCCTTTGAAACTAAGATTTGAACTCAAGAAGCCAAAATGCAAGTGCTTGTGTGTGGGTACAGGTGGGTGAATGACAGGATGAAACCTGTTAAAGGATCCCTCCTTCTTGCTTGTGTTTTTCTCATTACCTAAAGTTCAGCTTGTTCTGCTTGGTGTGAAATCCTCACTACCTAAAATTCTCCTGGCTGTCTTGGTGTGAAATCGTCACTACCCAGCGTTCCCCTTGGGGCCAGGGAGATGGCTCACTAGAATAAGCACTTCCCTGGCAATCATAAGGGCCTGAGTTCAATCCCCGGTTCCACCAAAAATAAAAATTAAAAAAAAGTTCCCCTTGCTCTGCTTGCTGTGAAATCAGTAACACTGTTCTTTACCCTCCTGATTACTGAGGCAGATGTCACTGTCTATCATTCATATCATTTCTTCAGATTAGATTGCTGGTTTAGAGTAGTGTAAAATCTCAGGCCTATGACAGATCCTGACTCCTCCCTTTTTAGGTTCTTCCCACTCATCTCCACAAGACCATGTGGAAGTCTCAGAAAAGTTCACCATTAGGTCTTCACACCTGTGCTGATCTCTCGGATGTGCAAATGCTTGATGCCTTCTCGTTGCTGCTAGCTGTGCAGTACTGACCTGACAAATGCCATGGAGTCCAGCTGAGTGACTCTGGAAATGCTATTTCATGGTTGCTATAGCAACATTAGTATCTGTGGCCAGGAAACTGAGTATTATGTCTGCTCCATCAGTTGTGCTGCATCTCCTTGTACTGACCACTGTTTGGTGACTCCGACACATCAGAGTTGTTGTGGGGCAAGATGTGGTTAAATTTCAACTGTTAAGCACAAGTGTTTTTAAGATTTAAGTGCAGGTTGGCACAGGTATGAGGTGAATTGACAGGACCAGATGTCATCTTCTATACTACATTTTAATTAGTATTATTAAATGAAACTACTATTTCCTTTCTCAAAAGAATTCTATAAAACCTAGGTACTTTATTTTTAGATTATGTCCTCTAAAACCAGGACAACAAGAGTAGAACTACATATCATCAACTGTACTTCTCTACTCAATTCATAAAGAAAAGTCCAATGCATGAGGAATTCAAGCCTGTCTTTACAGATGAGCATGAGAGTTTAGAATCACAGGCATCATAAGGTAGTGCGGACCTCTTTGATCACCATTCGGCACAGCCTTCGCTTTGCTCTCTACTTTTCCTTCCTTCCTTCCTTCCTGCCTGCCTGCCTTCATTCCTTCGTTCCTTCATTCCTTCTTTCCTTCCCTCTTTCCTTCCTTTGTTCCTTCCTTCTCATACTAGGAAAGCAAACATTTTTCTAATAAAAGACAGAATTCCATTTAAAGCAGAAATTTCAATATTATAACTCTTGATCTTTAACAGAACCTTCAAAATCATCAGGGCATGTGCCTGAGCATGCTCAGTAGAGTCTGCACATCTTAGTTATTGCATAGCCTAGTGTACCTAAAGAAGACATTTTCTGAAAAATACTCAGAACATTTATTCTCGTGTGTGAGACCAAAATAGCATGCTGGATCTGAATCTTAGCAATGGAAAGAGTAATGCATAATTTATATCAACCTCATTGCTAAGCAAATTTGTATCAGCAATTCTTTTCCTATTTTTCTCCTGGCCTCTCATGTACTTATCATGGATTTACTGTTCAATATCTTATGTATGATATTTCTAAAGTATGTTAGCCTCTTCCTGATCTTTTAAAATAAGCACTAGTTGCTTTGACTCCTACTTTTCTCTCTGTGTATAAAATCTTCCCATCTCTGCTACAACTTTGCATAGTGTTCTTTTTCCCAAACTGTAGTCCCTCTGCTTTTTATATTCTGTGCAAGTGACAGTCCTTTGTATATGCTCCTATTGTACCTTTTCTCTGCTAATTAGCATAGCTCGACTTGGCTTAGTTTTTCAATATTTTTGTTTGTTTTTTGTGATTTTTTCTTTCACTTTCTGTTGCTATTAGTTTATTCTTTTACCTACTTTATCTCTAATTCTTAAAACTTTTAAAACATGATTTTAATCAGCTATTATTAAAATTAGTTCTGTATAACCAGTGCTTCCAAACTTTGTAGCTTATAAGGACCCATATTTATTTTTCCAGTCAATAGTTTGTACATAATTTGATGGGGCTCTACTTCTGCTCAGACATTTCATTCAGGCCCATTACACTCATTTCCAAATCAGTAAGACAGAGAGTATCTCTCACTGTGGATGGCCTCAAAGGCTAAAGAAAACACGTCACCATCTCTGGTAATAATGTTGGTTAGCTTATGCCCTGGTCCAAAGGACTGGAATAGGTCTCCAGAGTTGGCTGCTAGTGGGAAGAGAGAGTCGGTCACTAAAAACACCAACCCATCTTACTATCCCCTCTTATTGTTCATTATAATCCATAATACCTCAATTTTTTTTAAAAAAAGTGTAAGTTAATCATCCTTTGCACCTTTCAGTTGGTTTTTGTTGTTACTAAATTAACTTGAAGATAAAATTATATGAAAATTTTAAACAGAAATTTATAACTTGAGGCCAACCAGTTTACTGGCTGTCTCTGTCCCTTTTGCATTTCCATGTTGTAAGTCATTAAGAAAAATAGCAAGTGACAGATCATACCCTAAGTGACCCCAAATTCGGAATGAAAACTTACAACCTTGGAGGATCGTCAACTAATGGGCATTTTTCAAATATTATTTAAATTGATAAAAGCCATTAATTTCACATAACCTTATTCAATTATGTGATACAGGGTAACAATTTGATATGAGATGGAAAATAGTAAATCAAGGTAAATGGCTTTCTTACCTTAAATATTATCAATTCCTTGGGTTGGCACCCCTCAACACCCCCTTTCCTTGTTCTACATGAAATGTATAAGGCAGTTTTACTATTTTGAAACATAAGTACTTATTTCTCTTACATTTATTTGGGTATTTATTATCAACTCCGCTCTCCATTGTAAGTCCTAGTCTCTAGTAATGACTGTTCTCTGTACTGCTATGAGTCTTCTTTAGTGAATAAAATGAATAAAAATATGTTATTTTCTCTTCAGTGTCCTCTTATTCCAACCATGTTAACACCAGTAATAGGATTTCTTTTAGGTTCTCTACACTGCTGTTCCCCTCCATTCTTTCCCCTCCCCTTCCTTTCCCTTCCCTTAATTTCCTTCTCTTTTCTGGTATGTAGTATTATTCCCAGGGCTCCTATGTGTGAACCAAGATATGTACCATTGAGCTATACCCTTCAACCTTTCTGTTGATTTGTTTATTTTGAGAAAGAAACTTGCTAAATTGCCCAAACTGATCAAGCCTGGCAATATTACCCCACAAGCCTCCTGGATGGCAGAGGCTACAGACTCGTGCCACCTCACCTGGCAGGATTTCATTTATTATGACTCAACAGCATTGGGTCATGGATACACACTACATTTCCTCTGTTCCTGTGGATGCCATAGCAGACTCCACATCATGGCTCTTATGAATAATTTTCAAGTAGTCATGTGAGTGAATGTATTTCTTTTATATGTTGATTTCATTTCCTTCAGATATATCCCAGTAGCAGGATAATTGGACAATATGTTATTTCTCTGTTTTTTCTTTTTAGGCTTTAGGAACTTACACAGTGTTTTCCTTAATAGCCAGAGCAATTTGCATATCCACCAGCAGAATAAGAGCTCCCCCTTTCCTGTATTCTCACCAGCGTCTGTTAATTTTTACATTTCTTTTTATTATAAGCCTGTTTTGGCTGGATCACATATATTTTGGTAAGTCTCACTTTTTTATTTGTTAAAAAGAAAATTTTAATCTAGTCATTTCTTCATTAACCTGTTACTCATACAAAAATACGTTGTTTATTTTTCATTTATCTTTAGAAGCCCTCAATTTCCACTTTTTGATTTCTAGTTTGATGACATCCTTGTCAGAGACAATTCGTGATACACTTCTATTATTTTCTTGTCTCGTGATCTAATATATGGTGTATCTTGTATAATCTCCCACATCTTGATGAGAAGGATGTGTATTCTACAAGTGTTGAATTAAGTGTTACTTACATGCTTGTTAGGCCCATTTGGAGTGTGTGTGTGTGTGTGTGTGTGTGTTTGTGTCTGTGTGTGCGTGTGTGTATGTATGTGTGTGTGTGTGCATGTGCTCATGCACATATGTGAAGCCTCTGAGCTACATCTCTCACCCTTTCCGTGTTTTTCACACATATCTTCAATGTTTTCCATATTGCTCTCATAGTATAATAATCTTACCTCAGCTGCCAGTGTATCTGGGATTATAACTGTATTATAACACATTCAAGTCATCTATATTTCATTATTAGATTTTTAACATCAATGTTTCTTTCTTGGTTGCTCTTTTGACATGGATGATCTGTATAGTGATGAAAGTAAGACACTGATGTTTCCAAATGTTATTGTTCTAATGTTAATCTTTTCATATCATACAGCGTTTGCTTTATATAATTGAGCACTTTGGCATTGAGTGTATATATAATTACAATTGTTATTTTCTCTTGTTGAATTGACTTCCTATGCCTACTTATAAAATTTGGAAGTAAATATATTTTATCTGATAAAGCTATAGCTATTTCTGGCCTCTTTCTGTTTCAGCTTGTGTGTGTGTACCTTTTCCCAATTTATTACTTTTAGCCTTTATCACTACTGATGAAGGCAACTTGTTGCTTGATTTTTTTCTTCTTAGTTCATCTGACCCTTTGACCTGGAGAGTTCAACTCACTAATGTCCACAATTTTCCTGTTATGTAAACACTCATTTAACTCTCTCCTCTCCTC
>NDGN011428154.1:0-18148 GCA_002564285.1 Tympanoctomys barrerae | reverse complement strand
CATAATTTCCTTTGCCCAGAAGCTTCTATTTTCCATCCTATTTCCACCCTCTCCTGTCATTCCTTCTCCTGTACTTTATCTTGAACAGACCCGCACCTCCTTCTTCTATGTTCCATCTTGCCAGGTTCTGCTCTAGTCTCTACAGCTGTAGAGCTGTGCTCTCTGTAACACTTCACACCCCAGGAAGTTTACAAACCATTCATCGATGCATGGGAATGAAATAATGGAATTTCCATGTTGATCCAAATACTGAAAGAAGAAATTACACTTGACTGATCTTCTTTGTACAAGTGGCAGTGGCCCCCAAGTGAGGTGGCCACAGATCCCAAGGCGAAATCTGGGGCATGGACAGTGAGGTGCTCTGAGCATGGGAGAAGTTCCAGGCCCCTAGGGGCAGACAGTGCACTCTTAACCACGGATGCACTTTCAGCCTAGTGAGAGCAGGCTCTTAGCTCCACAGAGTTATGGATTATTTTCCCTTCAATAAGCCAGTCCTTGCAGGTGTTGTCATGGGACAGCAGGACCCAGAAGCCACTCCGTGCCACACACGGACCATTAGCTGTCTCACACGAGTTACTGGAGGGCTAGTAAGTTTCAAGTTGATTTTCATGTTCTTTCACCAAAATACAACCATTCAAATTTTCTGTGGCTTTTTGTAATATTGTTACATGTACCAACCCTGGGGCATTACAAAAATATTTTCCAAAACAACAAATTTACTAATTAATTTTCTAAAGATTTATTTCTTCCTTTTGTTCTGCTCCTTTTCAATAAGGGAGTGTTTTAACAATGCATTTTTAAAATCGCTCAAGAGAACATTTTGAGAACAGATGTCTGGAAATATTTGCATGATTATATGATCTTGTTGCTTGAAAACACTACGTCTCATTTAAAATATTCTCTTATCTGCTCTCTTAGAAACTTGTGTCTATTTTTAAATCTTCTAAATAAAGACATTCTGTGGGGTTTGAATCTATTTGTTAAAAGCATACGGACTTGATATCATCTGATTAGTCTACCAGAGCAACTGATTGACAAGGTGATGAAGGTAGAAATTTATTAGCCAAATGTGCTAAGATATGATTTGCATAATTAGTAAATGGGATCAGAAAATAAGAAGATAAGTGGTTCCACTTAGCAGAGCCAGGGCTGGACTTCCTGTGTGGCAACTGTCCAAAGTCACCAAAGCCATCGCCATAAGAAGTCAAAAAATTTGAACTTTGGACCAAATCTCTTTTAGAAAGAGAGAGATGTTCACTGAAATATATCCTTAACTCATTTATTTGTTTGTTTCTTTGAATTGTGAGACAGGAGCTTTCTAAGTTCCCCCACTAGCTTGCCTCAAACTTGTAAGTGTCCTGCTTCAGCCTCCAAGCAGCTGAGGTGCTGGTATATCTGACCTGAACTGTATTGTTTATTTATTTATTTATTTTAATTTTTAAAGAGTACAAAATGGAAAGAAAACTTAGAAATGGTACAAAATTTCATTAAACAAAGTAATAGGAATTTGACAATGCAGAACCTATCTTAAATGAAGGATTTATAAAAATTCTAAAAAGTATTAAACCAAGATTTCTATACTAGATTACATATTCATTCATGTTACTTTCTAAAACATAACTTTTAGTAAGAGTAAAATATTTATAGTAGCGCTAAGAGTATAAAATTACCCACATTATTTGTTTTTGTTCAGGGCTTCATTTATAGTTTTATTTATAATTTTTATTTGTGTGTTATTTAAAATCATTAATATCAGTTTTATGTTTTACAACTTTTTCTAGAGAATTTGCTTTCATTTTTTAGTTAATTTTTTTATTTGTAATTTGGAGTATATAATCTTTACATTCACCTCAGGGAGTGGGTACAAGTATGGAACACATCTGTATTCTTACTTCCCCTTCTACCAACCTCCCTCCCTCCTTTGGTCTCTGGATCCCCTTTCCCCACTACTGTTATTATTCTAGTTCACATCTACAACATATAAAGGTTATATTTCACATACATGATGCATCTTTAACCCTTTTCCATCTTCTCCTCTCCCCTTCCCTACTCCACACATACAATACGTTGTCCTGGAGTCATATGCAAATATTTTCCAAGTACATATATTTTTGATGAAGTGCTCATAATATTTTATTGACCAGGTATGAAAACAAAACAATTGGACAATGCTGCGTCAATTAATTTCCTATGGCTGTTGTAACAAATTGTCACAAATTTGCTGACAAAACTACCAATAGAAGTTTATTCTCTTATAATTCTGCCTAAAATCCCAAAACAGTATGCCTGGACCAAAATAAAGGTGGTGATAAGGACTCTCTTCTCTCTTTCCAAAGACTTTAGGGTAAATCGTTCCTTTCTTCTAACTGCATGTTCCTGGGCTGGTGGCCTCACCACCCAACCTTCACACCCAGTGCTTGGATTCTCTCTCTGCTGTGCTTTGCATTGCCCTGTGTGTATGAGAACACTTCCACCCTGCCCCACCTCCTTTTATTTATTTTTATTTATTTATTTGTTGACAGAACCAGGGATTGAACTCAAGCCCTTGTGGTTGCCAGGCAAGCACTTATTCTACTGAGCCATCTTCCCAGCCCCTATTTATTATTTTGATACAGGGTCTCACTACACAGTTCAGACTCATAGTGATCCTCCTGTCTCAGCTTCCCCAGTGCTGGGATTACAGCCATGCACATCACACCATGTTTCAGGCTGGCACTGTGTGTCGGGGGCCAGCATGGCATGAGGTACCTGCCATCCAGCTCTGGACCTTGTGCTTGCCAGGTACGCACTTAGTCTTCTGAGCTATCTCCCCAGCCTCCCACCTCCATTTAATAAGAATACACATGACTCTATCCAGGGCCCATTTGGACAGGCCAGGATCATTTCTTTATCTCAATGACCTTAAATCTAGAAATCTACCATTATTTTTTCCACCAAAGGTAACAGTCACAATCTAAGACTAGGATGATGAGATAGGAGTGGAAGACATCATCCAGTCTACCGTGCTGCTCTATTACACTGTCTTTTCAGCCCTGCTGTGCAGGAGAACCATCCAAAGAGCTTGACACAGATGGAAGCAAGCATCTCCGCCAGAGATTCTGACTTAGGGAGATTAAGAATGGAGATTTTTGAAACACCACTAGGTAATGATGAACAATTTTGTTCTTTCAGATGTTGGCACTCAAAGTCTTCTGTTCCCTATCCTTACTATCCCTCAATTCCACATATATGAAACAATAAGCTGTCTGTAGTATTTTTTATTCCTTAAAAGATCATTATGTCCTTTAACACACTTATATAGCACTTACCATGACTGTATTCTAAGTTATTTACAAACATTAATGTTCAGTTCTCCTAACTTTGCTGTGATTCAACCTTCAGTTTACAGAGGATGCTGAAGGCCACGTGGTAAATCATGGGCCCCAGACCACATGCTAGAAAGAGCCAGAGTCTAGCATTGCACTGTCTCGATCAACTTGTGCTATTTTAAACCACTGGTCTCATTCAACTCTTTGTAACTGCTTAAATAATCTTCCAGAAGAAACTTCAGAATCATTAAAACTATTTAAAAGCCTATCCCTCAAAATCTCTTTAACTACCAGAAATATTTAAAAGTGTTTTATATAGATCAGCTTTGATATTGCCTGGAATATTCTAAGATATCTACTGAAAGCAAAAGTGGTTCCATTGGATCATTGATGCATTCCAGAAATATGAACTCTAGAAAAACTCACGGCATGTTTACTTATATTTGAGTTAAAACCAAGGACAGCTGAAGCATGACTGAGAAAACACAACGAAGCACTGAACGCTGCTGAAGGTGTATACCTATTACGGTCTCTCTCCAGAGCGGTGACTCTGTGGGTCTGTGGTGAGCCTAGAACAGCATTTTTTGCAGGTTCCCCCGTCAAACTGATGTTCCTGGTCTGAGGCTAGACTTGGGAAATCACCACAAAGAACACTTATTGGAGTCTGCTGGGTCAGAGACAATGAGTTGGACACCAGGGTTCACTATGTGCAAAACAAACCCCAGGGCTCAAGGAACTCAGGTGAAGAACAGGCAATGTGCAAAAAGATAAGCAGTGAAGATCATTTTCATGCACAGCAGGTATCTGGCAATCTGTCATTCAGTAATTCAGACACCCAAGAGTGCAATGCAAGCGTAGGTAAAGTGATACAGAGTATCCTTGATGTCTTATACTCTTCATAGTCACACTGTTACAATCAATTTCCTTAACTGGTGAATGACTATATCATTAACTCGGAAATCTCTGAAGAAATAGAAAAGTTAAAAAGAAAACCCTCAGTCAATCAAGGTGTCATAAACTAATACCGATTACATAACGAAGTTACGCAATGTTATGAGCCAACGTTACTCCTTGTTAGAAATAAAACACATATGCACTAAACAGAATGATTTCCACCAGGAGCAGAATTCAGAAATGTGACCAAGAGAGCATCTCATGCTCCCCTTCCCATCTGTAGTGGTTTCAGCTCCATCTACAGATGCTCCCAAGTCAGCCTGGGATGAAGACATTATTGAAGCCAGTGCTGATAAGCGTGCATGCACGTACTCGGTCATTCAACCAAAATGCAACCTGTCCTCTGCCTTTGCAGCTGATGCTGTGAGAATAAACGTGCTGACCAGCTTCCAGAGCACAAGGCTTTCAGCAGTTTCAAGTCTTCTTCCTTCCTTTCTCTGTTTCCTTTCTCTTTCTCCTCCTCCTTTTTATTTTTTGATATGGCAAATAATGCTAATATTGTTTAGCAGTGCTTGTTTTTTTCTTTTCTTCCTAGCCGTGATGCCTATCTATTCAGCCTTCCTCATATAGAGTATGGATATGTGAGCAAATTCTAGGCAATAAAAGTAAGTGCCTTTATGTAGACCCTTCCGAGCGTGCCATATAAACATCTCTAGCTCACGATAGCTGTTCCTTCTTCCTAGCTAAGTGGGCAAGACACCAGGGACCCACAAGACAGTAGAGCCATAAGACAGAATCTAGGTCTCTGGCTGGATGAACAGAACATCTCTTGCCTCGTCTGAGCAAGAAGTCCATTATTATGCTAACTACATGCTATGGCTTATGTCTAGATGTCTCCTCAAAGCCCCTTGAGGTCATGGGTAGGGTTTTTCGAGGCATCTGGATTTGTAGTGTGTGACACGGGGATTAAGTGTGTGATGCTGGAATTAAGGATATGTGATTACTAAAGTGGTCCACTGATTGGCTTGTCATACTTCTGGGTGTGGTCATGGGAAGACCCAACCTAAGGACATGTAGCCTGGGTAGACTATTAGGGACAGAAAGAGGGCTGTTGGCACCACTAGCTACTTCTCTACTTCACTGCTGTGCTGTTACTTGCCGGTCATGAAATGTCTCCTCTTCTGTGGCCCCTGCCTTCCACACACCTGGAGCCAGCCAACTATGAACTGAAACTTCTGCAGACTATGATCTACAGTAATGCTTTTTCTCCTTTTACTTTGAAGGTCTGGCATTTTGTCTCAGTAACAAGAAGAAAGAAACTAAGTTGCCACTGAAATGTTGGGGTTGCTTGATACAGCAGCAAGTACACCCTAACTATTGATAATGAGTTTCACTATTCATAGAGTACAAGTTTCAGAGAAAGTGAAGAATTGGACTTACATTACAAATGTATGTTTATTTTAAATTTTATATAGGTGAAAATAAGACATTTAGAGATATCAATAAAATAACATGTATTGCTCTGGTAAACCAGGCATGGTCCTGTCTGTTCTACTGCCCTGACTGCCAAAGCAAGGAAGGTACTTCTAACCTGTAATGAACTCTAATTTTTAGAAGAATCATAATATATTGGAAAGCACCACAACCCTTGATTTGGCTATCTAAGCATAGTGGCTAAAGTGCAGATGTTCAGATCATGAATACCATAATTCAGATGCCACCAGCCACGGTCACGATGGTGGAAGCCCACCAGACAGGAGGAGCTGACACTTCCAAATAGCTAATTAATTTATGAAGCCTAAACATGTAAAGCCACTGCACAGGTTTCTCTTTCACTCACACTGTCCCATCTTTTCTTGCATGAGAGAACAGGGAACTCCATACCACAAAGTGACTGCAATAGACACAGACTAACACTGATTGCTGATGCAGGTAGAGAAAGTGTGCAGCTGACATCTTTATGGAATTATAAGCAAGCAGGAGCTTCTGTGCCTGGCACGAGGCATCGTCCTTTCCTTACAATTTCTGGAGTGTTGGGGATGGGAGAGATCAATGGGCAGGTCTCTGAGTTGTTACCTGGGATCAAGCCCTGGTACCTTCCTCATGTCAAAGTCACTCCCTGGGGACCCACCCTGAGCAAAACACCCCAGTCCTCATTGCCCCAGTCCGCATCGCTGGGAATAGAAATCAATACTATCAATAGACTGCTCCCTGCCGGGCTTGGTGGACTTGGGTATTCTTAACCTTTGAGCTCCTGGCCCCAGGCCTTCCCAACTCCCACACAACTGACTTTCTTTGTCTCTTGTAATACAAAGAGAAAGGAGCTAGATCTTAAATTTCAGCTTCTATTATGTGAACATCTGTGAGCAAATAAACTGTGAATGTAGTTGCCATCACTTCCCTGCATTTCTTTTCCAACCCATTGAGGCCCAATGCACCTGGCAGAGGAGCCAGTGCTCAGTGGGGTGGCTTCAAATCTATAAATAATTCAAAGGCAATAAACAAAACAAGGACCCCCCAATCCTTTCACTGGGAGGGGAGACTGTATTTAGGAGATTATCACCTTAGGCCACAATTTAGGAAATTACTTTCTGGTCTCAAAAGAAGTGATACTATACAGGAAAATAAATATTTCCTGACTATTACTTAAAAAGTCCTTACCATTATCCATTTTGAATCCACATCAGTTTTCTTTAATATAGAGCTAGAAAAATTTAGCCAGCATGCCACATTGGAGATTGTAGTGAGCATTATAAATAAAAACTAACAAAATTTGAAACAAAACAGCATCTTAATCTAAGAAAACCTATTTCCAATGATCTATACAACATGAGTGTTTGGAGGAGTTATTTTTCAAGGTCTGCTGCTGTGGTCTGTTGCAGAAACAGAGGGCAGTGGAGGCAGAGACAAGCTGGTCTCATCATCTTTCCTCTGTCTGAGACAAGTTTGGCGATATTCAGGCTGCACCAGAAACTCCACCTGGTAAGACTCCCTTCCTTCTGAGGGTGCTAAGGCAAGACTTGAAAGAGAAACACAGAGCCTTTGCTGTGGCAACGCACACACTCTCGGAAGGTGGCCAGCACCAGGAGGGAGTGAGACAGCCATGGGACAAGCTGCCTTCCAAAAGCTACACACCAACCATTACATCTATGCACTTTGCATCTTTATATAAAATCAGATACTTCATTTAAAGGGCTATAAACAAATGGCCCAAGTTAGAGAGAAAGAATCTCCCAAATTCATTCTCATTTGCACTTACCATGACCAAAATCATCTCTGGCTTGAGGAAGATCTGGGATTTAGGAGGAGGTGGGCAGACTGGGAACGGTTGCATGGCATGTGGAGTAGCACTGGGACCCCACGATGTCACCTTTGTGCTCAGGCCTGGCTTGCTAACAAATAAGAGCTCCCTTTCTCTTGGAACCTGTGATTGGTCAATGTGCTTATAAGTAGAGGGCCCTGCTATTCACCTCAGAAAATGCAAAAACTACACACCATTGTTAGAACTTCCACATATATTTCCTACTGACCAATGCCTGTCAGAGAATCTCTGTTGCTCATTGTTCAGTCCTATATTCATTTATTCAGCATGTATATGGTGCACAGGGGCATGCCTAATACCGCTTCTTATGCTGAAGATAGAACTGTGAACGACCAGATGCAGACCCTGTCCTTTCGATGCCTACATTCCAAGGAGAGTCACAAAGAACTTCCACCCCCAAAGTTAGTAAACTAAACACCTGCTGGTTATGACCAATCTCTTAAAGGGATTAAGCAGGGTATAGAGATAAAGAAATAACAGAGCAGATTCACTTTATATGTTGTACTCAGGAAAAGATCCCCCTGACAGTAATGGTGACGTTTATGCACTTAAGATTTGAGGTATGACAAGGAATCTACCAGGCAAAAGCCAAGGGAAGAACTTTTCAGAAGAGTGAAGAACAATGTCCAAGGCCCCAAGGCGGCACAACATGAGGCACTGTGCAAAGGCCAGCAGGCCTAAAGTAAGGATGAGAGTAGGCAGGAGCCAGGACCCACACATCTTGGGAGCCCTGGTCAGGTATGCTCAACGACATTCCTGGAAGCAGCAGGAAGACTTCGAAGGGTTTGTAGCAAGAAAACAGTCCTATCTGATTTAAGTTTTCAAAGCTGTCTGTGGATGCTCTGTGGAAAATGGATTGGATAGGGTAAGGTGGGAGGATGCATTACACTGGGATTTGCAATAAACTAAAAGTTGATCTTTGCAACTGAGGCACTCAAGTCCACCGAGACGGAGACAAGCGCTGCACGGCTGAGTGCGGTTTTTGAGACACATGCAGGGGGGTGCACCAAAGGAACCGATTGGTACAAAGTAGGGATAAGTTGGACTGATTTCTTGTCAACTATTGAGTTAAATGATGTTAAAATAAATTGATACAACTTGCAACTCCTTGAACATTTTATCAGACACTGAAGACTCAGTGGAGAGACAAGGAGTTTTCTGGGTGATCACCAAATTGTCAAAACAGCTTATTTCATGATTATTTGGAGCTCTTAATTTTGGAATGGGTTATCTCCAGAAAATCTTTAGCATCTAGTTTTTCTGGATGCAGTGAACTCTCACTTGTAACCCTAGAACAGATATTTAAAAAACAAATATCGAAAGATGGAAAAAATAAAATATTGAAAAACAAAATATTGAAAAAAACAAAACAAAAACCACCTCAAGTACATGGGACAATCTGCCAAGCTGTGGAGCCTAATGTGGAAGAACCAGGTCACCTCTTCTCTTCATGACTCAGGAGTGGAGGAGCTGCCCCCAAATTCAAGCGGGTGGGGGGGGCATGTGCAGGAAGAGAAGCAGAGGTAGGAGGGGAGAGGAAAGGGTCACTGTCAGCTGGGAGAAGGATCCACAGCGGGAGTGAGGCACCCCGGCTGCCACCTTCGGAATCTGTACTCCCTTCCCTCCTGTGGCAAGGACGCCCATGCTGGCAGGTGGTCCATGATCCAACAGTAAAGCAGAGGAAGGGAACAGCTGGGAGCAGCGCAGAAGGAAGAAGATTTCCCTTCTCTTGCCTCATAGCTTTACCACCTGTGCTGGGGACACAGTAGCTAGCAGGACACACAGTGGACATCCCTGTCAAGGAACAAACCCAGCATCGCCACTTGCTACATCGCCCTGGGTTAGCAATGTGTTTGAGATTTACTTTCCCATCACAGCATGAGGGTAATACTTCCACTTAACATTGATTTGAAGATCAGTTAGGAACTGAGTTGATTTGGTTTCTACACTTTCTGCTCTTCCTTCAACCACTTGAGAATAAATACTGATTTCTTAGGCCAGGGGAGCCTCCTAGCAACCAGGGGGACAGACAGGAGGAAGAAGAGGGGCTGCATGAGGTCTTGCTGTCAGGTGGGCAGCGGCCACATCAAAGGAATGAGCAGGGATAAGTTGGATGCTCCTGCGCCAAAGGCCGTGCTTGCACTCATAAACCACACCGATGTGCCCCACACTCTGAGCACTGTCCTCACATCCACATCTGTCAGTTCAGTTTCCATTCACAGCAATTTCGCTACCGGGTTTGCTCACCTCTGATGAAAGATGAACCTGTACCTTTACAGGCTTCTTTCACCTTGCAATGTCATTTTGTAAACTCCTTTTTATTAAAAGTTTAATAGTGCCTGTCAATATAAATCCTACTTAACTCCCTTCTCACAAGTTCATCCAATTAACCACCAGCCCTTTCACTGTTGCAAAGCCAGTGCCTGCTGAATCTTACCCAGAACCCAGCACATCGATGGAATCTGGGTGGCTGGAGAAAGCTCCCCACCTACAGTACTCTTAGGCTCAGGCCTTTCAGAGGTCACTGGGTCCTCCAAGTGTTCCTGTAGCTCTTTAGCCTTTGGTTCCCCTGAGGTGCACACTCTCTGGCCCTAGCTCTTCAACGTCACAGCAGGCATGTTCTAGCCTGGCTTCCCCTTGCACAAGGCTTGTCTCCTCTCTGCTAGCAATGCATCCTACTGCAACGCGCGGGAGGACGAGGCCACAGACTGCATGTCTGAGCTTGAATTTTGGTGACCTTAATCCACATGATGAAAAGGAAACAATATGCGCACCAACCTCATCTGGGTTGAAGAAGTTAATACATGTAACATGTTTGGGCTGGTGACTTAGCACAAAATAGGCTACTATTAATAAATGCTTGTTAGACAATAGGTGAAGAACTTTGTATCCCCATTTGAAATACAGACAGCTAATTATGGCCTAAGAAAACGCTGTCCATGGTCCTCTGCCTTCTCCTGACCAGAAATCTGAAAGAATAATTGATGTTTACTTTTCATGCCTTATTCAAAGCAAAATGTAAGTGCGCTCATTGTAAGCATCCCTGACCAGGCTCGGAGCCCTCAACTGAAGGCCTGGCATGTCTCGGGCTTTCTGGCTCTGCCCTCAGTGCTAGGGGAGAATGGCAGGCCAAGGTGTCTTGGGAGTGCACCCTCCCCAAGTGACAGCTGGAGCTGTCAACAGTCGTTACTGCTGGCGTGCGCAGACCTTCTGGCCAAGTGGGCACAATAGAGGAACTGCAGTCTCCCTGCCCACCTGTCAGCCTCATCCAGGAACAGTGGAAAAATTTGCTCTTTTCTTCCTTCAAAGGGCTCAGCGGGCCTGGCGCCTTTGTGAGCACTGCCTCTGCCCTCCCAGTCGGCCTCCTTACCCTCCCCAACATGCTCTCTCCAACCTATTCTTCCAAGAGTGGATTAGCCCAATTAATCTCTGGCCAAATGTCAAGGAGTCTGGGGATTGGAGGGTGGGGTTTCAAGTGCTGTGCCCCAAAGAGTAGAGAAAGCCAGACAAGAGGCAGAGCCAGCACCAAGGCTAGCAGGCACAGCTGCCAACACAGGCTGCAGGTCCCCTTAATCTCAGGCTTAGCTGCCAGCCAGGCCTGACAGATCAGGTTCCGGGCCCCAGAGCTCTTCTCTTGCCATCTGGGAGAGGAGCGGAGATAGGAAGGGAGTCCAGGATGAGGAAAATGTTGGCGGCATCACTGCTGTTCTCTGACCTCAGCCTCCTGCCTCCCCCACCCCCACAGGGCCACAGTCACTTCCAAAGCAGCCAGGTCCAAAGTAGGAAAAACACAGAGAGCCAGGAGAAGGAGAGAGGAGCAAGGCGGAAAGAGGGCCTTCTCATTAGCTACATGCAGAGTTATGCCTCCAACATCCCCCCATCCTGCCACCATAGGTGTCATTGGTCTGACTCACACAACCCTGGGAGAAACCCCAGGAGTGTTAGAAGGACTTCATCTTACCTGTCCAAGGGAGGGAACATACTTGTAATAGTTCCTTGGCAAAGAGGTCTTTGTATCGCTCCATAAGGTCATTCCAACTTCTGAATTTAAAAAGTGTTTTCTAGTAATGTAATCCTTCCTTCCTTTCCCCTCCTTCCTTGCCTTCTTTCTCTCTGTAGCCAAGAAAACCTGGCTAACCAGCATGCCATTAAAGCACACTTCCACATGCTACGGTCCAATGATTCGGTAATTAATTTTCCATAATGATGATCTGGAAGGATTTCTGGAGTTCCCTGGGAGAGCCAAGAACTATCTCTGCCCTACTGGTCATGCATATGCTGTGGGGTGAGGGGTATCCTGGATGTCCAGTCCAATGCTGGCTGTAGGACCCTAGGCCATTTACCCACCCTTTCTGCTGCTACCTTTTGCTCATCTACAATGAGGCCCAAAGTTTATTAAGAAAGATAATAGCTAACACTCTATGGAACGTGCCCTATGAACTGTGCCAAATGGTTTCCACGAGTTATTTTACTGAACCCTCGCAACAACTGCTGAGTTGACATTAAGTATATTTCATTACAGTCCAATTTGTTCAGCATGAGCAGCACATGTTGGGCACCTACAGCCATTGTTAATCAGAGCATCTGATTGACAGAAGCACCTCACTTCCTGACTCTGACGGTGCGCTGCTGTCTCCTTCAAAACTATCATTATTGCCTAAAATGTCTCAGATAGGCGTTTGAATTCAGAAATGTTTGGACTTCATGAAGCCAGCTTGGTTACATAAGAAAGAAATATAATTCAGCGGGCTGAGGCGGCTTCCTGCAATTGGACAGGAAACTTTCTGCTGTAGAATATAGGAGTAGTTTTCCTCAAAAAGACAATACTATGCTTTATGGCATCTCAAAACAGGTTTGGTTGCCAAAAGCAGTTCAGAACAGGCA
Source organism: Tympanoctomys barrerae (assembly GCA_002564285.1). Taxonomy (NCBI): domain Eukaryota; kingdom Metazoa; phylum Chordata; class Mammalia; order Rodentia; family Octodontidae; genus Tympanoctomys; species Tympanoctomys barrerae. Next base: position 5,740 of record NDGN011428154.1, on the reverse strand, counting down.
GTTTTGCCACTGAATGAGTTAAGGTGGATTTTAGAACTTCATATAAGAGATCACAAACTTTATTGCATGGAAATACTAAATTAGCAAACAAGATTCTAGTCTTAATTCTCACATTAACTATTGTGTGTGATTCTGAGCAAATTATTAAACTTCTCTGATTTCAGATTTGTCTATGAAACAAGCAACCACATCTACCCCTTAAGTTAAGCAGCAGCAACTATGAAGATCATAATAAGACAGGATTTATCAAACTGCTTTGAAAGGGAAGGGTGAAGCATCTAGAAAATTCAAGCTGTTTATAGTCTTTCTGAAATTATTTTGAAGTGGTTATAATTTTAATTGTGTGCTCTTGCTTCTATCCTGAAAGCCATGGCATTGCTTCCGGTAGGAGGTAACCCTCAATTAAATCTCACTCATGGATGTAGCATTGTCATTTCTCCTACATCAGTAATGATCAACACACACGATGACTGCACAGGTTCTGCTCTGAATCACTACAGTTTGTGAACACCTGAAAAACCTTCATGTAGTGCAGGAGCCAGGCTGCTCCGAGTCGAATTCTCCCACTGCTTGCAAATGTGGCCAGGCCTCCCCTGCCTGCATGCTCTGTGGAGTAAGGACTCGTCTTGGAGTCTGCCAGTCCAGTTCCCAGTTCCCTCCTGGCTTCTCATGTTCTGCAGGACTCAGGCCAGGCCACAGCACTTCTTAGAGGAGCTCTCCAAGTCGTCGGGGCCTGGGCATACCTGAGATGGCAAAAGAAGGCTCACTGCTATTATTTGGAGCTCCCAGGAGTCAGCTAGTTGTCCCCTGCTAGCTGGTGGGTCTGCACTCATGATAATTACATGCTGCTGCTGATGTCACCCAGCTGTGACAGCAAGGCCAACCTAATTTTGCCTTTCCTTTGCCATGGACCCCTCAGTGGCCAGGGCAGAGCCCATGACCTGCTTCTCCATTCATGTCTCCCCATACCCTTTCAGCTAAAGGAGTCTCCAGCAAAGTGACTGGTTCCATTGGCCAGGATTCTGCAGAATTAACCACAAATGTTGCCCAGCATCAACAGCAGTCTTTCTGCCTAGGATCAATAATGACTACATACTACATGCTCCTCATGCTAACTCCTGGCTTCTGCTAATTCCTGGCCACCAAAATGCAATGTAGTCCCAAGAAAGAACATGTCTGACAGCTTGGTGGTGAAGTCCAGGCTCGTCATGTGTGAGGCCCTAGGTTCAGCTCCAGCATAAAAAAAGAAAACATTCTAATGCCAGCCTTCTGCAGAGAAGGCAGACACACCAAGTAACCTTGCCTATGTAACAAAGCTACTAACTATTCTCAGTGACTGAAGGCTGTCCTGTGCTTCCAAAGCCCAAAGTCCAAGTCAGTGATGAACAACGGGATAGGAGAAATTTGACTGACATTTTCTGTGGTTAACTTAAGAAATATTTTTGGTTTTAGATATAGGAAAAGACACTAAGATAACTGGGTGCTGAGCCAATGTAGTTTGTTAACATTTTAAAAAAATGTTTTTAATACAGAGTCTACAGGGTCTTACTACATAGATTGGACTCATAGTGATCCTCCTGTGTACAGCCGCCCAAGTGCTGGGATTACAGGCATGTACCACCATGACCAGTCTCAATTGTCATCTCTGTGTATTCCAAGGGTAGGGCCTACATGGCACACTGGGGATTGAACCCCGGCCGCTGTGTTCTGCCTAAACAGGTGCTTTAGTCTGCTGAGCTATCTGGCTGGCCTGGGCCAATGGAGTTTGATTTGTAGTATAAAAGAAAGAAGTGGATTTTGGCTTTTTCAGTATTTTGGCTTTTGATTTTGTTGTTGTTGTTGCGGTTGTTTGTTTTTTGTTTTGGGTTTTCCCTAAAGGATAACAGGGCTGATGTTTTCTATCAAGTTTTAAACATAATATGTGTTTATGAAATCATATATTTCAGTTAAATAACTGCAAATCATGATCTGTTTCTTAAAGCTAACAAAATAGTATAACTCCTAAACTCAGTAAGTATTGCATAGAAATATACTGAGGGCAAAGCCCCGTTAACGACAAGTTTTCATTTCTCACTGACAGTGTACACTTTTAAAAACAAACAAATAAATAAAAAACAAACAAACAACCTGCAAGTTCTAGGACATGTGTTTAAAAGGCAGTATCAATGACACCCAGAGAAAAATGCCCTGGATTCAGAGCACTGGCCTTGGTGAGGCTGGTTTCTCATAGCAGAGGCAGATATATGAGACAGCTTGTTCTATTATTATGTTTCTGACATAAACAACTGCATGGAGGCCAGGACAAAGACACCCTGGAGGTTGCTACGGGAGATATAATGTTACTTTCACCAATCCTGAAATTCAGGGACAGCTTCTTGGAGGAAGTGACTTACTGATATTAAGTTACTCAAGTTCTCTAGGTCTTGGTTTCATCATTTTTTGAGTGGAACTCAAAACATCTATATTTATATTTGTGGTAGATGGTTCAACATGAAGATATAAGTGGACATAACAGTGCTGGCTCAAAAAATGGGAGCTATTCTGTCATTATCTTCTGGTCTCTGTCACTGAGATGCTAAGATTATTTGAAAAATTTTTCTATTTGTGCATGTTTGCAGCATAATAATGTATAATAATCACATTCCTTTTGGGGAGTTGGTCTACTGCATAACACATCTTAACACCTCCTTCCTCTCTATCTCTTGCAACCCTTCCCATTTAAGAAGGATCTACCTCCTCACTTCCTGCGTGAAGGTACCTAAAGCAGAAAACCCTCTCACCCACACAGTTACCAAGAGTTTCTAGCCTATGTCAGCTCTTACTCACTGATGTTTGAAGACACACCAGTCTTCGCTTTTCAGTCACTTACAAATAAGTTCACCCAGATCAAAGAACAAAATACGTTTTCATATGCCTCTTTCTCCTTTTATTTACTCCCTCTTCCCTGCTATGTCTGGGGATGTTTATGGCCACAGCATTCTTTTTCTGGAAGAAATATTTTAGTACTCAGAACAGGAATTCCATGTTCATATGCTTGATGATGGCAATCCAATTGCGAGAGAAGAAAATCATATGATAACCAAGCAGGTAAGACGTTTCGGAGAAGGGGGTGGCACCGTTTTCTTACTGCAGCTATTGCAAGCATTCCTCCTGCTCTCCGTGGCATGGTGATAATGAACAGTAGGAACTAGCTCTTCCCTCCAAGGTTAAACCTCTTATAGGAAAAAGAAGACTAATTCCATTGGAGATGCTGTAGAGTAATAATATACAATATATAATAAAGTAAAATATGATATGAAGTATGCACACTGTAATAGTTTAAAGGAAACTATTTATTCTGGGGAAAGATGAGGAGAAGCAAAGGCTAGGCAGACCGGGCTGGTGGCCTCGAAGGCCCTGCAGGTAAAAGGATTGAAACCGAAGACACAAAGGGCAGAAGACTGCGGTCTGCCCTCAGGGCTGGGCTCACACAGCCAGGAGTAGGAGTGGGGGTGGGGGGTGACCTCTGACCCACTGGGATCTGAGGTAGAGTTAACCTACCCCTGCCTGACCCTGCACAAAATTCTTACCTTGTAAGGATGTTCTTTACTTTGACAAATCCCCTTGAAGGATATGTGGGATGTGTCCTCACTGTCTTGCAATGAGTAATACCGTGACTAGTGTTTGGCTGTCCCCTCAAAGCCTCATGCAGTCATGAGGGGCACTTCACAGAGGTGGCTGGATCTCAAGTGTGTGGTGCAGGGATCAAGGGTATGTGATGGGTATACCAGCCCACTTACTGGTCTGTCATCCTTTTGGCTGGGATTAAGAGTGGGAGTGCTACTCCTGCTCTCAGACAGGTAGCCTGCTTACAACATAAGGTGCAAGAAGAGGGCTAAGGACTCTTTCTCCCAGTGATTTCCCTCTGCCATGGAATGAGCCAACTATGTACTGAAACATCTACAAATTGTGAACCAAATAAACTTTCTTTCCTTTAACTTTGGGTACCTTGTCTTAGCAAAGAGAAAAGTGGCTAAGACAAGTCCCCGTTTGCAACGTGTGATGCAGCCACAGCACGCACTCAGCAGCCCTTGAAATGAGTGAGCTCTGAGCTCTGCAGAAACTAAAAGAGAACAAGTACCAACACTCGCCCCACAGTCATATGCAAAGTCTGTGGCAAGACTGACAGGATTTGGGTTCCAGAGTATGTGAGAAATGACAACACACAGCAGTTTCAGGTCTCAGAATCATCTTCCACTTCTCTCTTCTCTTTTGCACCACCCCAGCAATGACCAAATCTTGTCAGTCCTTCCTTGACATCGCCTGTGCATCTGCCTGTAGCTTCTATTCCAAAGTCTCTTAGCGCAAGCCTTTGCTTCCATCCTTCTTAGCTGCCATACTGGCATGGTAATAAGATTGCATGCTGTAGAGATGCTCAAGCTCTCCCCCTGAAGGTTCAGCAACTGAGCCTGATGAAATAAACCAAAGAAAAGGTGCACACATTTACTATGCACATGTGCACAGGAGCCGCAAGAAAGGAAAAGCCTAAAGCCCAGCCCAGTGAGTGAGGAGCCGGAACTGAAGGCCAAAAGTGACTTTGGAGGAGGAGTAAATAAATGATTTTTAGAGGAAACAATGAGCCTGGAGACCAGAGAGTAACCCAGGACAAAGTTCCTCAGGGCTCTAAGTATGGGGTGAGATTTGCAGTCTCTTCCTATCTAAACGGGTTTAATCTTCTTTGTTAAACTTTCAGTATTATGGGGTATTATAACCTATACACAGTAAAACAGAAAATGTGTTATGTGTTCTTTCTCTATAATACATGATAGCATTATGATAGCACCCTTAATCTATCTTTCGCCAACATTATTTTAAAATTTATTTTCCTGCACACAGGCTTCACTCATTCTCCGCTTTGAGCACTGTACCTATCCTCATTGCATAGATGGTTGTGCATGGGCTACATGTGCGCCCACAGGCTCACCAGGCTTCAGGCCTCCTCACTACCTGGCCCCTTGTAATTATGCAACAGAAAGGGAAAGGTGGGTCGTTGTTTTCTGACTGCCATTTTAACATTTCACAAGGGGGGCTCAAAAATATTTAGAATGCCAACTTCTCCACAAGGAGAGTCCCTACCTGTAAATTAATGCTTCTCTGAGACTCTTGAAATATTTTCAGACCAAAACCTTTTTAGCTTATGACTTATTCCTATGGAAGAACACTAAAATTATGGCAAAGTCCAGAGCCGTTGGTCATGTGGGGGGATAAATGATAATTTATGAGCAGTCCTCATACCAAGCCTGAGTTAATTCAAAATAAGGAATAAAGAGCTCATCCACATGGCTGATGCTAACAGAGGATCTGCAAACTGTGGTGCAGAGTTATAGGATAAATCCTGACGGTACTTGACTGACCTTACCAGATACAAAAGTTACATTTCTTGTGATACAGGTCTTGCTTTATCTTAGTCTTAACCATCCAGCAGAAAAGTATAAAAATGAGGTATATAAAGTAAAGCCATATTAATATGCTGAGCTAAGAAGGGCTCTAGTTAACAACTTCTGTGGATAACCCACTACTATTGTGGACTGCTAGACTATGTCGGATTGTTTTGCTGAATTCACACACCTATAGTATTTAGAGGCCAATGGAATACCTATCTCTGACAGGACTAAACAAAAAAAAGGTGATGCAAAGAAAGGACCATTTTGTATCTGTATATACAGAATAGTTAGGATAGATATATAGCTACTTTCACTTA
>NDGN011428105.1:0-17134 GCA_002564285.1 Tympanoctomys barrerae | reverse complement strand
CTGGCAAGCACAAGGGCCTGAGTTCAATCCCTGGTTCCGCCAAAATAAATAAATAAATAAATAGATTGGTAGAGTGTTCCAAATGCAGTAAGTGCTCAATAAATGTTAATTGTTTCTAATAATCATGATTAAAATGTTATCGATAAACATTTATTACTATAATTACCTATGAAAAAATATCACCAATGAGATAATTTCATTGTTATTAAGCAAAGCATTTGATTGAATACTAAAAAATATCACCAAAGTCTTTCAGTGTGATTTAAAAAAAGAAAATCTAACCAGCTGGAAATCTAAAGGAGAAAAATGAAAATATTGTTTTGGCTCTCTGTGTGAACCGATTAAATTTTTCTGTTGGTTATGATACAAATCATTTTATAACAGCACTGCAATTCTCCATGACAGCGTAATTGTGAAAGCTGTGTGATGGGACAGGCCAGAAAAGCTCACCAACTGAACACAGAGCAGCCCTGTAACTCACTACTTCCTGGAAGCTCCTGCACTTCCGTCTCTGCTGTGCTGTGTGTGGGCTTCTCAGCATACAGGAGCCCAGGTCATATGGTCAGGTTGTCTGCTTAGATAAAAGGAGACGCTGCATGCTCTCACCTCCCTCCCCACCTCCAAAGGATGGGGAAATTATAACAGTAATGGCTAGGAACTCCGGATTTAACCCAAGATAAGATTACCTAGGACATTTTACATGCAGATATTCTGGTGCTAGATGGCTGTTAATTTTGTCCCTTAAATAATCAAAATAATAGGGTTCATTTTTACCATCATTAGTGCCAGCGTTGAGAGGAATCAAGGATTCGTAAGGTTCATAAGGTCTCTTTGCTTTCTTTTAAATTTATGTATTTGGGCCCATAGGCAGTTGGTTAATTAAGAAGACTATCTTAAAGTCAGAACTGCTGATTCCCTAGGTTAATATGCCTTTCTCCTCACTGCAGAGTGTTTATTCTTTGTTGGTTTGTTTTTATTGTTTATTTTTATTTCTGTCTATTGTTGGTTTCCAATATTTGTGTTCTGTAGGAAAGAAGCACTCTTTATTTTCAGTTATTCTATTGTTAAAGACTCTGATATGCTTCACATTTTAGTAAACGAAACTTAATATTTTAGTAAGATTGCAGTTTGAAATTGTTAAGCACAGTAGGAATCTCCAGGTCATTTGGCTTTGCTCAGAGGCCCGGCATCCCCTTTGCAGAAATTAAAGCAGTTGGCGTAACACAACTGCTGCACTTCAGTTCTAAAGACCTAAGCAAGTGTGTGTAAGGTAGCAGGCTTGCCCTGTCTACTCTTCTGCGGGTAGAGAGCCACATAGCTGACCAGGCTGGGGCAGCCCTATGCTCCTGTCAGACCTCTGCACAACCATCATCCAGCAGCAAGTGGCTCAGGTTATTAAGCAAGGCGGTGAGAGGTAGACATGGCAGAAATTGCCAAGCAGGAGCAAAAATGTCTGCCACTTGGTAGTGAAATAGGATTCCTTGCTCATCAACAAATCTGTTCTCTCTGGGTTTCCCTTTGTGTATGGTCCCAAAGATGACTTAATGATATTGGGCAATGTTTATGATATGCATATATAATGCCAATATTATGTGGGTAGCTATGCTTCTAAATTGTCCCCCTTTTGTATAACATTATTTGCAGTGAAGAGTAGAAGTAGTCAATACTACCTTCTTGTGAACATGCTATGACTGCACCCAAAAGAACCTGAATTGTCTCTAATTCTGAAATTGATCTAGGCAGGGAAGGAGGGAGAGGGAAAGAAAAAGAAAGGGAGGGAAAGAGAGGGGAGGGAGAATTTGAATGATCTTGTACTGAATGTTTCAGTCACTGCTACTATCCTCTCACATTCTGTAATTCATCTTCCTCGTTTGTATGGTCTCTATTATTATATATCTATCAGAAAAATCACCAGAAATGACATAAAATGAGATGAAACTGGTATTATACTAATTACCTATTATACAAGTTTTGATAATAGCAAAACATGTATTACATGTGAGAGGAGCCACTACTCTCATTAAACATGCTTAATCCTGAAACAAAAGCAGAACACTAGATACAACTCCTAGAAAATATTGACTAGTTCAGAGCATTTACTTTGTTAAATTTTCACTGAGTTGAAGTAGTTGCAGGGGAGAGCTGTCTGAATAAAGGGGAAAAGTTTATTTTTGAATATGTTTGAAGTAATATAGTATTACTTTCAAACTGAGTAAAATTTAATATTTCAAAATAAGGCACTTTGTGATTCTTTTAGTGAATAGATAAAAATGTCATATGCTAAAATATCAATAAGGCTTTTAAAAGGAAATATAGCTATTTAACCATAGAAAAAATTAACCTAGCTGTTAATTACTACATTTATGGATTGGGGAGATGGCTCAGTGGTGTAAGTACCTGCCTGGCGAGCAGAAGGACCTGAGTTCGATTCCTGGTACTGCATGCTGTGCCATTCAGGGCATGCTGTGCCGGCCACCAAAACTGGGCATGGTGGCGCATGCCTTTAATCCCAGCATTAGGGATGCTAAGATAGGAGGATTGCTATAAGGCTGAACTGCATAGCAAGACCCTGTACCAAATAAATAAACAAATATTTTTAAATATACATTTAAATTATAATAAGACATTATTCTTACCAATAAAAATACTAAAGAGTTTTTAGCTGAAACCAAAGAGTATTTTGAATAAGAATATAGATTTTAGAGTGTTAAAATTCTTATTGGTTAGCCCAGCAATTAAGCTTTGGAAAAAATCTATTCTAAGGTAATATTCTTAGACACAGAAATAGCATTTCTCACAAAAGTGTTCACTCCTTTACTCTTAATAAGTGACAAAGAAAAGGCATAAATATTCACCATTAAAAAATTCAAGTACTATATATAAGTATATCACCACATATAAGTATAGCAGAACAGTACCCAACTTATGAACATTTATGTAGAATTTTTACTAGACTGAGATATGTTAATACTATTACGGAAGATAGGAACAAAATTTTACATTAGGAAATCAGTCCAGTTTATATATATAGACACTGCAAGAAAGTACAAAATTTTTTAAAATCCCTGAAGTGTAAGTAATTGACATAAGATCTTTTTAGCATTAATATGTGTAGTGCTTTTGTTCGTTATTGTTATCAAACTAAAACACCTCCAAACTAGCCTACATGCCAAGTCATGAAGGTCATGATGTCATTTTCATCTTAAAGCAGAGTATCTTCAGATAGCACATTTAGGTTTTTCTGAATTGTTTCACTTTTGTTGTTCTTTAAACTTGATGTTTAATGTATTATTTATTTTTGTGTCATGGAATTTTCTCCTTGCTTGCACATCTGTCTACCACCACCACCCCAGACTCCACAAAGCTAAGTTTCTCAGATGATATTTCAGTGGCTATTAAAAGGTGGAACCTATAAATTTGTTTTAATTTTTTGTGAGGTCTTAGGGTGTATAGGGATTTAACATTTCTAAGCACACATGATCCATTTATGAAGACAAAGCACCTTGTATTTCTATGGTTATTTTTATGTAAAGCTATTAAAGGAACAGGAAACATCTTTTGGCTACCTTTCTCCCTAAAACTGCCCTAGAAATAGTCATTAGTATTAAACATAAAAGAGAATAAAATTGTTTCCCATGAATCCTTGGAGAACGACTGGAAAGTAACACAGAAGCATTTGGGGTTATTTATAATAAAGCCTGTGCAAAAGCAACAAGATGCCAATTCACGTGTCAGGCAGACAGTGGCAGCTGCTTTGTTACTATGTGGCACTGTCCCATCCTAAATCAAATGGGAAATGGGTACTGTTTGACAGATACTGTCATCAGTGCAAACATTATTAAAATAATTTAAAAGCTTCTCTCTTGTTTAAAAAAAAAAAAAAAGCTTACAGCCAGGTTTGTTCAGGCTTTCCTGACTGGTGCTCAGGTCTCCAAGATGAATATTCCTGCACCAGATTTTTTATCGAGCCAGGCCCAAGCTATGACTTTTTATCCCACTGGGACAGTGCAGCTATGTTCTTGGCTTTTTCTGCCTATTACCAGTGAGAGTCTGTGAACAGAATCTCCATTTGTGAGAACCTCATTGTGGATAGCACGCAGTGGTCTTTTCATTTTGATTGATGGTTCTGGTTCTGCACCATCTGGCTTCTGATAGGCTGCATTAATCATATCCCGAACTAAGAAAGTGTAGACATGTCTGCTTAATATGTACCCATACATAATGTAACATTAGTTATTCATTCAGCTTGCAAAACAGTCATAATGTATGCAAGGTCTTTATATAGTAAAACATAAATATTAATATGCGAGCCATTAATGCTGTCTTTACTTGTACTAACCTCCCCCTAGTACACTTGTTTATAAAGGTTGAGGAATTAAGAGAAAGAAGAGCATGTGCACCCTTCCATGAACACGTACAGTTTTGCTGGCATCTCCTGTGAATGTAGAGTGGGCTATGTGTGTCACACTTATTTACCCTTGTTTACTTTATCTCTCTAATTGCCTCTTGAAATGCAGGTTAAGCGCAAGCGGCAACACAGATTCGTTTTTTCTCATGTGAACTGCACACAGCAAATGCAGGTCATCAGCTTCAGGGGTCATTGGGGACACGTGTGGCCCTGATCTTTTTTGTGCTGCTTCTGGCGGGCCCTGCTCCTGACACACTTTTTCTCATGCTGTGTGATAACAATCAAAAATAAAAGAGAAACCCAAGCAAGGCAGGCTAGGAACTCACAAATCGGACAAAGTTTGCACAATCTAGACTTAGGACTATCATATTTATCAGTAGCTCAAATTTGGTTTGGGAAACTTTTCCAGTTAGGAGAGATTTTGTGTAAATTAATCATAATCCTGTCGGTACCTCGAGGAGGGAGGATAAGGGGATTTAAATTCTCCTGGGAAGTTTCCTTGTACAAAATTGCTGGAGTATATTTCTTGCGATAGCAAATTAAAACCATAGCTTCATAAAACACATTTTATATTTCATTAATTATGCTTTGGCATAACAGAACCATATTCTTATGTGGTTACATCTTCTTATATGTCCCACAAATTCAAAATATGTGTTTTAATGAATTACGCTTTTGAAAAATGACTAAAGATTAATGTTTGTGTATAGCACAATGCAAAATGCAGTCCACACTGTCACAGTAATTAATCATGAAATAATGCATGGGAAACAAGGAAAGTGATCATAGCTACTGTTGAGAAATGAGTAAACTACAGCTTCTATTTGAAATATAATTGCAGCAAGGCTCAATTAGTCACATAAGCAGGAAGAGCAACAGCAATACAAAGTCGTATATAAAATGAGACGCCTAGTTACAAACTGTCATTCTAAGTGCTTAAGATACTACGATTTCATTGCATTGAAAGGTGAAAAAAATGCTTTTAAGAGTGAAATCAGTAATTTAATATTCAGCTTGCCCGTTTATTTTAAACTGCTTTTAGCCGTTTCTTCCAATGGTTTTGATCTCATCATTGCTTAGTTCATTCTATTGATTTAAAAAAGAAAAATACATTCATTGCCAAGAACAGCAGACAAACTAAAGAGCAGACAACCCTACATAAACAGGCTTCTGACCATGAAAACACTGATGCAGTTCTAAGAATTCATGAAGAACACTGGTTTTGCCCAGAAAAAGGCAGACTTTATGCCCTGGCTCTGCCTCTAGACTAACTGAACGGTCTCAAAGTAGGTCCACACTGGCTGGCAGATTGCCTTCATTTTGAAATATAATAGTCTTAAAGAAAAAGCTATAATCCTCTTACTGAGAATTTTTTATGTAAAAAAAAATATCTTTAATGTCCTCTTTTTTTATCTTGAACATGGAGTTCCTCCCTAGACTACTTTTCCTTACTAGTCAGTGAAGGTCACATAAAATAATACATGTGTGTTATACAAGGACTGTCACTTTTGTTGATTTCACTTTCCCCAGTTTCATCTGTTATATTCAGAAGAACATGCACAGCTGTGATACATTCTCCTCCTGTGTCACAGTCAATCTGAAGAACCAATAAAATGAGGAGCACAAGCATTTCCTGGTGCCTGAATTCCTATTCTTATATATGTTACCTCTGGGGTTTATACTGAAATTAAAAACTACTTTTCCCTTATAAGGAGCCATACATAATTTAATTTCCTTCTTCAAGCAACAGATAAGGTACTAGCCTATGCTTCTTTAAAATTAAGGACATCCATCGTGAAGGAAGGAAAGGCCTTTGAAACTCAGTCATTTTATCAGCTCAGGGAGGCAGTACCAGGCCGTGCTCCAGAGGCTATGGATTCACATCTCCATCGGCAAATTGAGGTGGTCCCCATGGCAGAGAGGTGGTCCCTATGGCGGAGAGGTGAACAGATGGATGCTAACAAACCCAACAGTTTCCCTCTGCTTCCATGAGGCTTAACTGGACCTTGATTCCACATGCAATGTCTCACAAATGCCACATAATCACTCTCAGGCATATAAACACCAACACACATGGGATGTTTTTTCCTTGTAACTTTTTAATGAATCTACCTTGTTATACTTTCTTTTTTTTTTTTTTAATGTATTTAGTTCAAGATCTGCAGGGTCTCACTCTGTAGATCAGACTCATAGTGATTCTTTTGTTTTCAGCCTCCCAAGTGCTGGGATTACAGGTGTGGACCACCATGCCCACTCTCAGTCGCTGTCATAACATGCCCCGGGAGCAGGGCTGGCACAACACTCCAGGGATGGAACCCCAGTCGCTGCACTCTGCCTAAGCAGGTGCTTTAGTCTGCTGAGCTATCTAGCCAGCCCTACCTTGTTATACATTCTGCATTACCATAAACATATGAGTGTTTCCTTTGATACTTATTTTGAAGTTCAAGTACTTTTTGATGTTTGAGCTTGTCCAAAAGACAAGCAGACATATGTATGCTTCTCTAAATCAGGGGAAGATGGCTTTGATTCTAGGCAGTGTTTTCTGTTTACTTGGACTTCAGGTGTTCTCTGTGCACTTACACATAGTGTCACAGAACAGTTTTGTGTGTGTGTGTGTGTGTGTGAACAGTAAGTCATTGTAAATGCACCTCAGTCATTATGTAAAGTGTTAGAAAATTCACACAGGCTGATGCATTCCTGAGGCACTGGAAACATGAACCATAAGGTACTGTGTGGTCCCTTGTCTTAGTACCCAGCTAATTTTAATTCTGAAATGCATGCACAATGCCAGGAACACCACCACCATTAATTATTAGCACTAGAGCATTAATACCAAAGCATGAATGTATTTTAAAGGAATCACACCATAAAAGTTCAACCAAAGGTAACTTGAAACTTTGAAAGTATAAAGCACTCACAACTAATTTCATGCCGGAAAGTGCTCGTGGGAACCATGACTAATTATTTCATTCAAACAAATTTATTCCTTTTTTCCTTAAGACTTAAAATGTCTAGTTTTTTCTTAAAACTCATATTTAGGCTGTGGTAATCTTCATGCCAGTTTCACCAAGCGCATGATGCTTGTAAGTTACTTTTTCAGTTCTCACATCTGCCTAAAGTTATGACCAAAGCAAACAAACATAAAATGGTGCTCATGTGGTACTTCTACATATCTCACATCATAAAGATAACGCTGAAAAATTGCTTCTTAGCTACCTTTTCTACGCTATGATAAATTATTTGCCTTCTGCTCTTTTCAGAGACCTCCAAGGTTATTGATAGCCCAGACCAGTGTCTAGCATTGCCATCTTCTCACCCCCACCTCTTGCTAATGTGCTCTGCTCCATCTCCTAGAATACAGATTAGAAGAAAGGCAGGAAATGATTGGGAGAAGGGGCAGTCATGCATTATGCAGAGTTTGTCACACTAACTTGAACCATAGGTCACCAGGACTCATCAGATTTATAATGGGAGGAATCATTGTTTTTAAAAACTCCTCATTTCATAGGTAACCTAGTATACTGTAATTATTTAGTTTTGAGGTGAAGATACTGCTCTTGGCATAAAAGCAACTTATTTTTAATCATAGTTATTAACCTGCATATTAGTAATTCAGTTATTTCATTATTTACTTTTATTCTTAACTCTCATTGCTAAAGGTGAATTTATCATACAGATAAAGGAGCTATTTAGTCTCCGTGACAACCCCCCCCATCTGTAATGGTTTTTAAGAAAGCAAACCAAAACAAAGACCTGAGACAAAAGGCTAAAATCACCTTCTCAGTATGTCAAATATTTGTCTTTTGAGAGAATCTTTATGATTTATATAATTTTAAATAAAATTCTTATAGAAAGTGAATATTTTTCTTTACTAAAGCAACAATGTCATTAAGAAATCTGTTCACAGAGCAAAATGACAGTGTGATTGCTATTTGAGCTCATTTTCAGATAGCAGAAATAGACATAAGAAGAAAAGCCTCTAATGTGTTTAATATAACTAAATATCAGAGGACACAGGAAGATGCTTGGCAGAATTGAGTGATTTATAAGCCAGTGACGGCAAACCTTTCAGGGCTTTCAATGATAGCAAAGAGCCCACTACACAGTCTATGCCACAGTTCACCACCACTGTTAACCATGGTGTCCATATTTTCTGTGGGAATGGTAAGTCTTGATGTCAACTTTCCAGTCTACAAACACCTATTGTTTACAGACATTTCTAAATAGCTCTCTGTGCAGCATCTGCATACGCCTCAGGCTCAAAGACAGTTTTCCCCTTGTTCCCTTAGTATCATTGCAGTTTATTCCTGCTGTTTTATGCATTTTTCTCCCTTTCCTTCCTTGTTTCTTTCTCTTCTTCTTTTCACAATAACCAAGTAATTTACTTTCATATATGTATTACTGGAGTCATATTTTAATTTCAAATGGGTGCTTTTACCCTTCAGCACCAAAGAAGTAGGTAGTTTGTTGTCATCTATCATGCCAAAAAAAAAAAAAAATGCTTCCTCTAAATAAGTTCAGTGACTCACCCATAACAATTAATATTATCATGTGTGCATGTATGTATGTGTGTGTGTGCACATGTGTGTGTACATGTAGGAGAACCATGATTTTATCATCTCAACCACAGACAACCACAACTCAAAGATTTTTAAATGCCCATCCTTAAAATCACATAATTTTATTTGCAGCATTTTTCATAATACAAATTTGCTAAAGCATTGAGGCAGCATGCTGTATATTAGAGAGAGCAAGTGCTTTGCAGCCAAGTGAACCTGGCTGGGAATGTGCATTCTCTCATTGACTTGCTGTGAAACTTCGGGCATATTTCCTAGTCTAGCTGACCCTCACATTTGTCATCTGTGAAACAGGGAAAATGGTGTCTACTTTTGTGAGAAATCAAACTCTGGAAGCAACTGACTTGTGGTATGGACTTGGGAAAGCTCTTGCCCATTTCCATTGCCTTTCTTGTAAATAATTACAGTGTAATACTCTTGGTAGTACAGACTATTGGAGGTGCTCAATTATTAAGTATTTTCATGTTTCCTTTCTCACTTCTCATGTCTTTCCATGGCATTTGAAAAAAATTATAATGAAGACACACACATGACTTAGCTCAGTCAATCCCATTAGTATAAGTAAGTTCAAAGTCAGATCCAGCCCTTGAGGACATTGCCAATTTGCCCACCTCCAGGAGTTGGCTCTCCTCTGTGCCTCTGTGTGCCCTGTTCACTGTTTATGAACTCTGCTGCCTCTTGCTACCTACAGTCACCCACAGTCAAGCCTGCTTTCAGGAGCGAATGTGATAACTACATCTGTGACAAGGAATAAATTATTGAAAAGGGTCAATGAGATAATCTTCTGGCTATTTTTAATTTTCACAAAAGAGACAAGACTTAAGTCAGTGTGTTAACTACTGATGGTAGATTTTCACGTGTAAGTGAACCTTTCTATTTTGTAATGGGCTTTCTGGAACTTGCCAATTATAATGTCCCTGAAAATTACCATTTTTAATTGGCTTTTACCTCTTTAAGCGGTTCCTTTTGATGATTTGTGACCTGAGCCAAGAGAGCCACAAATCATTGGAAACTGCTCCCTCCAGACAGAAGCCCATTATACATTGTGATCATGTAGCCCATTAAATGTGCAATGTCGTTGAGGAGGATTGGGCACAGAACAGAGCCGACAACTGCAGTAGAACCACCAGATGTAGCTGTTTCTGACCATCAAAATCATGTTTGCTGTGTGCTTATGGTCTTCAGAAAATATCTAAAAGTGAGTGGAAATGCTGTTAGTTGTTAATATTTGAGGCAAAGAATGTCATTTTCCTCAACCCCTAATAAGGGAAAGACTGCAAGAACTCATAGGTAAATGCTGGTAATCTTTGCTTTCTGCTGACTCTTTGCTTCTTTCTTTCTTGTACATTTCTGATAGGGCATCTGGATCAAATATGAAAGATCAAGGGGAAGAAATAAAGGCAAATCCACTTAATTGCCAAATACATTCATGAAGCATATGAATAATACACTGTCAAACACTAGATTATATACTGCCTTGTGTTTGCTTAATTATATCTTGTTTCTGGGTTGTAAATTTCTCTATGGTAGGGACTATGTTATTTTCAGATGCCCCTCAAGAAACCAAGGCTTAATAGTTGACATTTAATAGGCTCTAAGTAAATGCTTGGTAAATGGAATTGAATTTGCAGCAGTTATTTAGCATTACTTGTACTGAGCCTAGGTTAAACACTAGAAGAGTCTGATGTAGGAGGTGGCTGTTGCTGTTGGTGGTGGTGATGATTTTTGAGATGTCTTGTTCATCGCTGATGTAGGTTATTTTCCCCCTTGGATATACCAGTAGTATAGCACATCATTCAAACAAAGTAGCATCACTACATCTTCCTAAGAGTCTTGCCCACTTCTGACCCAGCAATCTTCTGGGTTGGTATCACTCTCCCAAGGGAACTAAGAAGAGGTTGGTCATTGGTAAAGGTGCTATTGGCGTTGACTACACAGAGGCCAGGCGTACTAAGCAGCCTGATTTACTGTACAGTCCATTACAGAAACTTGGAGTGCTCACATTACCACTAGCACCCATCATTAACCAATACTGGCTTCTTTAATGTCTTTGTCTTTTTTATTACTCAGACTTTCTAATTTTGCCACCTCCTTCCTGTACTCTATATTTGAGCCTTACTGAGCTGCTTCAATTTGGATCATGCCAAGCGCTATTTCTACATCTTTGTGGATGTTTCTTCTGCTCCTGTCCCACTTCTCCTCCAGAAAATATCTTTGAATCCTTCAGGTTTTAATTCCAACACCACCACCTCCATGAAACTGTTGCTTATTACAAATCCAACTCAAGAGGAATGGCACTTTTATGAGCTTTCAAAGCATTTTATGCTTCTCTGTACGATGACATTTATTATAGTGAATTGTGGCTATTTGCTTACTATTTGTCTCTCCCACTAGACTAAAAGCTACTTTAAAAGAACAAGTTGCATGTCCCAGCAATATACCCTGTGCCTGACACATAGTGGGTACTTAGTAAACAATTTTTCTGATTAAATGAATCAACTAGTGACAGGAATTATCTCATTCAGCAAATATTTATTGGCTGTTCTTCATAACTAAGGAGAGGTAGGCTTTGAGGCATGCTAAGATAACAGCAACTCTAGTATGCAGATGGAGCAAACCTTCATCATGGGGGTTTAAGAGAGCAGTGGGGAGAATAGGGCTTAGAACAGGACTCTTGAACCTCGTTCACTCAGTAGCCCCTGTGATGTTGCATTACATGGAGGCAACAGGGACCTGGTGGACAGTACTCAAGTGTGGTCCACAAATGATTGATCTGAAATGAAGTCACTATAGAAGTTGAAATATGCATTTAAGAAGTTGGTAGAATTTTATCTTAAATCATATATTAAAAAACATTGGGACTTGTCTTAAATTCTATTTTTCTGTTCATCTGTTTTACCATCTTATTAAGAAATTGCTTCCCGTTGAACCTACTATCTTATTAAAAAATTGCTTCCCTTTGAACCTGAATTTTTTTTTTTTTTTTTTTTTTTTTTTTTTTTTTGCAAAAAAATAGAGTAGCTACCCATTCTAACTAGGTTTAGATGGTGATTAATGTAAGCATCAAGGGCAGCTGGCTGGATTCAGGGGCTGAGGACCCTTATTGGCAGCAAGGAAGCAGGCGGTAGACCCCAGCGGCTGACCTGCCGGGGGGCAAGGAGTTGTGTGCTGAGTGTTATGGTCCTTCTGACGCCCAATGCTGGTGAGCATTTGAACCAAATGCAAGGGTAAGAGTCTAAGCAGAATGTTTTCAGGGAAAGGGGAACTAAAAAGGATAACAAAGGAACCTTGAAGAATAAAGACTAGTTTGTGCAAATTCAAGCAAGGAAACATTTTTACAAAAGTATTAGGAGAAATTGGAGCTGCAATAGTACATTTATTGACTCTTAAATAAGAAGCAGCACAACCTCCTGAAGCCTGTTCATGTATGGCAGGGTTGAAGTGCCACATGATAAAATTCATAAGCTTCACTTACAAGGGTTCTAACTACTATAGAAAAAAAATCCTGCCAGACAGCATGTCTGCTTTGTTTGGAAAAGAGACATAAATATCTAATTTGCCTTGTTACAGAGAAGAATGCACATCTATGCAGCATGTAGCCAAATAATCATTCTATCAGGCTCAAAAACTAAGAAACACAATTAATTTACTTATTTTCCTGATTCTTATTTTCAGATGGTAAGGCAGAAATCTCTAAATGCATATTTTATTTCTTAGAAGTTAAAAAATATAATTTTGCCAGAAGATCAAATATAAAAACAGCCAGTAGTAAAGTCCTGAATTAAAGTTAAAAACACACATTACATTAATTTCTAAAAGTCTGTTTTTCCTCTGAGCATTTATTGGATTTGTAGGCACTTTTTTTTTTTTTGGTCCCTTTTCTATTTTACTGGTATTTCATGGAAGCAAGTGTGTCCATAATGATACACTAGTTTCTTTAGTGCAAGGTAGAGCCAGCTAGACCTTTAATATTAACAGCTAGACCTGTTAATATTAAATATTCTTCTGCTAGTTTTCCTGTTGAAGGAAATTCAGGGTGACCTGTAGCATGCAACAAAAACTTAGTTTTTGTTTTTAGACAAAACTGACTTGGTATTAATGATATTAGAAACTAATGTTTTATTCTTTAATTTGTCAGGCTTTTATTTTTTGTTGGTACCTTGCTGGCCAAGTGCCATTCTATGATAGATGTTTCAATTTGTAATCAAGAAAAATATTTTTGGGCCGGGGAGATGGCTCAGTGGAATAAGCGCTTCCCTGCCAAGTGCAAGGGACTGTGTTCAATCCCCGGTTCCACCAAAAAAAAAAAAGAAGAAGAAGAAGAAGAAAAAAAATATTTTATGAAATCATAAAAGTGATCAACTATATACTTTTATGCAGAATGCTCCGGTGCAGTAGTGCAGTATAATGGTTTAATACTGCTTTCTTTCCACATCAAGTCAACCTGGAGGGCTGCTGATGGTACCAAACACCCTTTCCTAATGCCATGATTCCACACTGGTCTCAATGGCCCCCCAGTCTGGTGGATACTTGTGCTCTCTTGTCTGGAGCAACCCAGATGTCTAGCAGTTCCTGTCACGATACTGAATTGCCTGCTGTTCTGGCAAGAAAAAGAATTGTCTCCTCACTTATGGATGGGTAAGGAGGGAGTTTGAATGTGAGAAAACACCATCTTAATAGACATGAGGTGGTCAGAAAATGCTGATGTCCCATGCTGTGTGCCTTAATTTATGGATATGTGCCAGAATTATAGTAATTGCTCTGATTCATTTACATGTATGAATCATCTCACCACCAAGCCATGTTCTCTTGGGTAGATTATTTAACTTTTTTGAACTGACTGCTTTGGTGTTTGTTTTGTTAGTACTAAGGATTACACAACTCAGGCTCAAGCATGCTAGGCACAACTCTGCCACTGCCCTACATCACCAGTCTTTTTTCTCACCCTGTCTACAGGGCATTGAACCCAGAGGCACTCCACACTGAGCTGTATCCAAGGAACCTTTTTTATTTTTGGTAGTCTCTCCATGTTGACCCAGGCTGAGCTTGAAATTGTGATCTTTCTGCCTCAGCCTCCCAAGCAGCTGACATTATAGGCACATACCAGTCACTGACTGATCCTCAGCTTTCTGATCTGTGAGAGAGAGAGCACAAATGTTCAACTTGAACTGTTACCCTCATAGAGTTGTGAATATCAAGTGGCAAATCCTACTTGTGCAATATAATGGCTGAGCTTTTCTCGTCAATAAAGTCACATAAAGTCAGCCTTTTTTTTTTTTTTTTTTTTTTTTTTTGAGTTAGTACAGCGTCTACAGGATCTACCTATCTACACAGATCAGACTCGTAGTGATCCTCCTATTTTCAGCCTCCGAAGCCCTGGGATTACAGGTGCCCAGTCTCAGTCATTGTCTCAGCATGCCCCAGGGGCAGGGCCAGCATGGCACGCTGGGGATCGAACTCCGGTCCATGCATCTGCCTAAGCAGGCACTTTAATCTGCTGAGCTATCTGGCCAGCCCTTCTAGCCATTTTTAGAGCATGTACCTTGTGCTAAGTTCTGTGCAGTGAACATCCATTATTAACAACAGTTCACACTGAGTCACCTGTTTGTTCTTCAAAGCCCAAGGGCCTGAGACCAAGCAGGATGCGGGTTTAGTTGAGGAGGGAGACAAGGAGAACACCATGCTCACATATTTTCTGTTTGAACTTTACTTATTTTTCTGCTTCTGAGATTTACACAAAATCATCTCATTTCCAAAATGAGTTCTGTTTTACTAGACTTGAGCCCTAGGTCACCACATCCACTTTGGTGAGCTAAAGCCTTAAGGAGTTTAGTTTCTTGCATATGTTTCTGGGGGGCTGGGGTGCATACCTTCCTTCCCCAATTCACAGTCATGTTTTCCTTTCAGAGCAACCTCTGAACTAAGTGTGCAGATTTTCATCTTTGTTCTCTGTGATGAAAAACAGAGTCTATAAAAGTTTTAAATGACAGTAATAATGTATATATCTTTGTTTACTGGACTGATCTTTTCACATGTAGAATAAGCATCTTTGTAGTGACTTTTTAAAACTTCTAAAAGCTTTGTAACTATTATGAAAAGAGGGGGTTTTTTTCTCTCTTTTGTGAAACTGTGTTAGCAACATTCCAGGAAACTGGAACTCTCAACCCTGAGGTCAAGCATCTGTCTTGACACACAGCTTTCATTCCACCTCATTTATAGAGCAACAGTTCACTCTTAATTCCTAGCTCCCCCACTCCCACCCCAGGGCTGGAGATTGGACCTAGGGCTTCTCGCAGCTAGAAAGCACTTTACCACTGAACTATACCATCCCAATACCACTTCTGTTACAGTGAACATGGTTAATCTCAATAACAACAACAGTGAATCAGATTTGCAGTACACAATACTATAAATAAAATGAGATCAAGTAAACTTTGTATTAGGGTCATAGAGAGCCCTTATTTAACCATGTAACAGCTTAGAGAAATTTAATCTCTGAAATTCTGTGACTGGTTTGGGGCTGAGCCTGGGTTTGCTACCATGTGTTGTTTCACTAGGCAACCTAAAGGCTATGGTGGACTGCAATATAACCATTTTGTTTTATTTTTTAATGAAAGTATGTGAAACTGGCTTGGAGAATGTGTACTTATAAGCTTCTGATATTCAGTATGATCTTCTGCTGTCTTTATTAAATCTGAACTGAATGTAATACAATTGCCTCATGGACAAGAACATTATGAAATACTGTTTGGATGGTAGGGACTCAGCTCCAACGTATCTAAGTTTTTCTTTCCTACTTTAAAATTCGAGTAGCAGTACAGCTGATGTGACCACCTGATGTCCCATGAAGTACCATTCTTCTACAAAAATTACAAGAAAAAACAATTGTAGTTCATCCATAACCTAGGAGAGTGTTTTTGATTTCTGATGCTAGCTTTTCTAGTGTATCCTACAAATTCCAGGAAGGTTCTACATAGAGTAAATCAAACTGGACCCAATTTAAAAGACCGAACTGGACCCCATTTACTTTCCTATTGAATTGTAAGAATTTTGGAGTTAATAGGAAAGTACATAGAATCATTTCTAGTCCTGTAGTATTATTCATGTGATAGACTGGTCTGTGTAAGATGCTTTTTAATTTACTTTCCTACCAAGAGTTACTTTAGTCCTGTGATCAAAATAAACCTTACTTGGCCAGGCTTGATGTCATATGCTTGTAAACTCAGCTACTTGAGAAGTTGAGGAGGGAGAATTGCAAGTTTGGGGCCAGTTTGAGCAATTTAAAACCTTGTCTTAAAAAATATAAAAGGACAAGGGATATAACTCAGTGATTCAATCCCCAATATAAAAACACAAACTAACTAACCATCCAACCATACTTCTACTTTCCCCTGCACATTCTTCTTTTGATCCAGGCCCGAGTCAGTGTATCCTACAAATTCCAGGAAGGTTCTACGTAGAGTAAATCAAATTGGACCAAATTTAGAAAGACCGAACTGGAACCCATTTAGTTGAGGAGGGAGACAAGGAAAACGCCATGCTCACATATTTTCCGTTTGAACTTTATGTATTTTTCTGCATCTGAGATTTGTACAAACTCATCTCATTTCCAAAATGAGTTCTGTTTTACTAGACTTGAGCCCTAGGTCATCACATCCACTTTGGTGACCTAGAGCCTTAAGGAGTTTAGTTTCTTGCATATGTTTTGGGGGGTTGCAGAGCGGGTGGGGAGCACCCCTCCCTTTTCGTCTGCTGCAAGCAGCAGCTTCTCTGTCAAGCAGAGGCAGGTAGTTAGGGTAGGAAAATGTCCATCCTGGGCCGCAGAGCAGCTGGCCAAAACATGGTCTTTCTGTTCTGTGTGTATTGCAAGTGTTAGGTAATGACCAACCTGGGTTTTGAAGACATGAAATCATTTGATTTCAGATGTTTCTTGATGTAAGGAAAAAGGAATAACTTTATATAGAATGCTCCATAAGAGGAAAGCCTAGAGGACCTGGGTCCTTTATATTGTACATTTTTATATTGTACATTGTTTTCGTGCCTTTAAAAATAGTGTGAACCTGTGATCATCTAAAATTAGTGCCTTTGGTTGAAAAAGATGTGGTATTTTTACACAATGGAGTATTACTCAGCTATTAAGAATGATAAA
>NDGN011428102.1:2037-17855 GCA_002564285.1 Tympanoctomys barrerae | reverse complement strand
TGGCAAGTGCAAGGCCCTGAGTTCAATCCCTGGTTCTGCCAAAAAAAAAAAAAAAAAAAAAAAGGTATGCATTCAAATACAAATTTGATTCATTTATTTAACATTTATCAGCTGTTACAAGCTGACTAAGAACAGCTGGGGGGAGGGATCCATGTGTCCACCCGACTCTCTTTCCTTTAAGTACTCCGCTCTGGACCGGGCTGGGCTGGCGACTGGCAGACCCTCGTAGGCTGGCGATTCTGCAAGCTGTAAATGCATTCGGGGCCTCTCGGCTGCCGGCTGTCTGAGCTCGCTGGGCCCACCGGGGACTGCTCTGCACTCCTGCAGCCGCAGAGCGAGGCAGCCGGGCCCAGCCTACTTGCAACACAGGGTGCCGGTCAGGGCCAGGGGTCTGCGTGGCGCGTGGCTCTGGGCCCGCGTGCCTGTGCACCCTGCCTCCAGGTCCACACATGCTGCTAGCACTGATTCCTCATTCCTTAAACAGGAAAACAAAGCGCTCACCTTGGAATTTGAACTAAGGCCTATTGCAACGGAGGTATCTACTTCTAGAATTAAGTTCGCTTATGTCTTCATTTCAAACCATTGCCAGCAGATGCTGTGTGCCCCAGGCGAGGCGCAGCTGCAGGCAGAGGACAAAGTCCCTGCTGTCACTGCTCGCCATGGTGACAGTGAGGGACAGCTCACCCGCAACTTTTTTGTTTTGTACCCAGAGTGGAACTCAGGACCTTGTGCTTGCCGGGCAGGTGCTTGTGCCGCTGAGCTACATCTCCAACCCTTCACCAGTAAGCTGTATTCGGGTTTCAGAGTTTCGATTTTAGCCGTCCCGGCAGGTGTGCTGTGGGACTGCACCCTTTTAACAGTGACAGGCTAGGGAGCATCTTACCCCGTGCTTATTACCTGTGCATATTTTCTGGTGCGGTATTGCTTGGCTTATTTGCCCATGTTTTATTTTGGTTTTGTTTCACTTCATTTAGCTTGGCGTGGTTTTGTTTTGAGGCAGAGTCTGGCTTTGGAGCCCAGGCTGCCTCTGAACCAGGTCTCGTGCTGACCCAGCCTTCTGAGTGCTGGGGCTGCGGGTGTGCGCCACCATGCCTGGCTCGCTCACCCATGTCTTAGGTGAGGTGGTTTCCTTTTAAAAAAAAAAATTCAAAGAAAAAGAAACAAGAAATTAAAAACAAAATAATAGGAGAGTAACAGCGGCTAATGCATTGGGTGTTGTTATGTTTAAGTCAGTTATTAGGAGTGTGAGATGTCGGCAGTGTAATTATCCAGGTAGGAGCGTAGACCTGTCCCTGGGACAAGCTGGGAGAAATTAGTGGCATAACTGTCTTCTGTTATCACTATCTTTATCTTTGTTATCATTGTTATCTTCAGTATTTTAACTATCGTGTGTTTATATATGTGCTATGTATTTTTTTCCTTTTGTTCTTCCCTTCCTTCTTTTTTCCATTTTCCCCAAGCCGGTTTTTCTCTCCTTTGGATGTATCTTCTCTTTCACAATATGTGCTGTACATTTCGGCTCCGATCCTCAGCCGATGGGCGTCTGAGTTGTTTCCAAGGTCTAGCTGTCACATTCGTGCTGCTCTAAGCACGGGGCGCACACACCGCTGCGGCATGAGGCTTCTAATTCTTCCGGGGAGACACTCAGCGGGAGAGTAGCCAAGCCGAACAGGACCTCAGTCCTAGTTTGAGGAAGCCCCACACTGGTTCCGAGGGGCTGCGCCAGTCTCCTTTCCCACCAACCGTGGGAAAGGCTTCCTTGCCCTGCAGCCCCTCAGCACTTGTCGTTGGTCGATTTCCTGATAACAGCCCTTCTTTCCAGGATGAGAGGGAATCTCGGCGTTGTTTCAGTTTGCATCTCTCGAAGGGCCAGTGATGTCGAACATTTTCTCATATATTTATTTGCTGTTCGCATTTCTTCATTGGACAAGTGCGTAGTCATCCCTGACGCCCACTTTTGGGGTGGGCCTTTAAATTCAGGGAGGTCTGATGCTTTTGAGTTCTTGATGTGTTCTCAATAGTAACCCTTCGTCCAAGGAACATCCAGCAACATTTTTTCCCTCGTGTGGGTCGTCGCTTCACTCTGCTGTGGTTTCTCTTGCCGTGGAAAACACTTAATGTGACAAGGTCCCAATCGCTTCGTGGCCTTTTGGCTAACAGCGAGTGAAGATGCAATCCCAGTTGTTGATTCTCTGTGGTAGTCCCTGTACAATCAGGTTTTTATGTATAAAATCTTTTCCTACACCAGTGTCTTCAAGAGTTTTACTTACTCTATCTTCCAGCCGATTTAATGTTTCTGTCTTAATATTTAGATCTTCGATCCATTCTGAATCGTTCAGTGCATACTGAAGGATACGGGCCCAAATTTAATCTTCGGCACGAGTGCAGCCAGTTTTCCCAGCACCGCATATTAAAGAGGCTGTCTTTCTTCCAGCGTACGTGTCTGATCCTTTTGTCTAATATAAGGTGGCTGAGTACGTCGGGAGTTGTTTCTACGTCTTCTAGTCTGTGCCACTGATCTTTGCATCTGTTCTTTTCCCTTTCCAGTACCGTGCTGTTTTTATCACTGTATCTTTATGGTATAATTTCAAACCAGGGATTGTGATGCCCACGCCTTGCCTTTGTTGCCCAGAATCGCCTTTGCTATTCTAGGTCTCTTCTGGTTCTAAAGGAATTTTAGGAATGTTTTTCTAAAATAAGCTGTTGGAATTTTGACTGGAGTTGCATTAAATCTGCATAATAGTTTTGGAAATGTGGCCATTTCCACCATATTGGTTCTTTCTACTCAAGAGTGAGGAATATCTTTCCATCTTCTGATATCCATTTCAGTCTCCTTCAGAGTACTATAATACAGGACTTTTACATCCTTTGTTAAATTGATTCCTGGGTATTTCATTATTTTGGATCTACCGCAGAAGGTGTTTCTAATTTCTCTCTCAGTGAGTTGTTATTTGTGTATAAGAAAGCTATTGACTTTTGAGTATTGACTTTGTATCTAGCTATGCTACTGAATTTGCTTATTAAATCTAGCAGAGTTTTAGTGGAGTTTTGGGGTTTTCTGTGTAGAGTGTCATGTTGTCTGCAAATAATGATAATTTCACTTCTTTCTTTTATTTTTCTTAGTTGCTCTAGCTAAATTTTTCCAAGACTATGTTGAGTAAGAGTGGAGACAGTGGATAGTCTTGTCTTGTTTCTGGTTTTAAAATGAAAGTTTTCGGTTTTCGTCCATTCAGTATGATGTTAGCTATTGGTTTGACATTAATAGCTTTTATTAGATTGAGATAAAGACCCTTTATTCTGATTTTCTGTCTTTTTTTTTTTAAATCCATGACTAGGTGCTGAAATCTGTCAAAGCTTTCCCTGCATCTGTCGAGATTACTTATGGCTCTTGCTCTTGGCTGTTAGCATGAGGCAGGACAGTTATTGATTTGCATATGTTGAACCGTCCTACACTCCTGGTACGAATCCACTCGGTCATGACGCGTAGAACATCCTTGATGGTTTGCTGTGTCCTGCCTGCCAGCATCTTAGTGACAATTTGTGCATCTATGCTTGTTAGGCAGGTTGTCCTGTAGTTCTTTTTCTTGATTGGGTCCTTCTCTGGTTTCTGTATCAGAGGAATGCTTGCTCCCAGGAATGAATTTGGGAGGACTGCTTCCCTCTCAGCTTCATTAAAGAGTTTGAGAAGTCGTAGTAGTAGGTCTTCTTTAAATTTCTTGTAGAATTCAGCAGTGAATCCACCAGGACCTGGGTGCTTTTTTTTTTGGGGGGGGGTAGGTTTTAATTACGTCTTTGATTTCACTGATTGATATTGGCTTATTTATGATATTATATCTTCTTGATTTAGCTTTACTAATTCACATGTATCTAGGAATCTGTCCACCTATTCTGCATTTTCCACCTTATTGGGGTACAACTTCTCCACGTTGGTGTAGGTGGGCCTCTGGATTTCTGCAGGGTTCATCGTGATTTCACCCCTTTCATTCCCGATTGTATGGATTTGACACTTTCCTTTTTTGATCAGACTGGCTAAAGATT
The DNA here is from genome assembly GCA_002564285.1 of Tympanoctomys barrerae. Lineage (NCBI taxonomy): Eukaryota > Metazoa > Chordata > Mammalia > Rodentia > Octodontidae > Tympanoctomys > Tympanoctomys barrerae. The sequence continues at coordinate 13,817 of NDGN011428102.1, read as the reverse complement.
TGCTGATTTCATGTAATCTATCAGAGAACCAACTCTTCCATTCATTGAGTCTTTGTACTAGTCTCCAAGGTGTTCTGTCTGTCATTGCATGGAATCGAGTCTTTCCTTTTTTAAAAAAAAAATATGATTGGCTAAAGGCTTCGTTGTTGATTTTATTTAATTTTTCAAAGAACCAACCCACTGATTCATGGATTATTTGTTTCTCTCTTTTTAGTCTCCACTGCATTACTTTCTGTTCTGATATTTATAATTTCTTCTCTTGTGTAAACTTTTGGCTTAGCCTGCTCCTCTTTTTCTAGACATATGAGGTTCAACACTGAGGTGTTCATTTGTGCTCACTGTGTTTTCCTGATACGAATATTCACTGTGATTCATTTTCCTCTTAGGACTGCTTTCACTGTGTCCAGTTAGTTCCAGTATGTTGTATTTTCATTATCATTTAATTATAGAAACTGTCTAATTTCTTCTTTAATTTCATCCATGATCCATTGATTGTTCAGGAAGGTGCTGTTTAATTTTCATCTGTTTATGAAGTTCTTGTGATTTCTTAAGGTACTGATTTCCAGTCACTATGGTCTGATAACGTGCGTGGATAATTTCAATTCCTCTGCATTTACTTAAGCATATTCTCTGGGGTAGTATGTTGTCTGTTTTGGAGAACATCCCATGTGGAGCTCAGAAAAATCTGTATTCTGATGTGGGGTGGAGCACTCAGTAGGTGTCTACTAAGCCCATTTGTTCAAAAATGTGGTTCAGTTCTATTATTTCATTGTTGAGTTTTTGTCTAATTGATCCATCTTTTTGTGACAGTGGGGTATTGTATTAGTGACATACATGTGTTGTGCAGAGGTTCAATCTTTTTTATTTTTTCAGAACCAGGGATTGAATTCAGGCCCTTGCGCTTGCCAGGGAAGCCCTTCTGTTAAGCCATCTCCCTGCCCCCTCTTTTGGCGAGAGGCTCAATCTTTGAAGACACTGTCCCTCAAAACACAACTCCTTCTCTCCTTTTCTCATGGTAGTGTGCAGTCATGATCCCAGCACGACAGAGACTGGGGCAGGAGGATCACTGTGAGTTCAAGGCCGGCCAGAACTACATGGTACAAGTAGTCTTGAAAAAACCAAAAGAAAGACAGGAAAAAGAAAAAGAAAAAGAACAATTGGTTTTCTATTGATGTTCAGAGATGTTGCATTCTCCTGCCAAAGGTGGGGTGTGGAAGAGCCAAGGGGCGCCGCTTCTCACAGGCTGTGGTGGGCACGGCACTCAGAGGGTTCCCTGGCAGGTCGTTTGAGTTCTGTTCCCGTTAGACACCAAGAAGGAGCCTTCAGATGATTTGTAACTTCTCCCGCCTGCCTGTGTTTTATGACCCTTACCGCGTCACCTACAATGTCCCTGCCATGCAGTCTACACTTGCCTTTGTCCAGAACAAAAACCCAGCGAGGTCTGCCGCCGCCTTCTGGCACCTGGAGCGGAAGCTGGCACCGGGGGTGCCCAGGCATCGCTGCCCGCGCTGCAGCGCTCAGCCCCGCAGCGTGGCTATTCCCCGGGGGAGGCTCGGTAGCCTGGCCCCTGCCATCACGAAACGCCTCTACCAATCCGCAGTTTCTGCTTACCTGAAGTAACGCACAGCCACCAGCAGCATCAAAGAGAGCGAGACCAGGAACAACGCTCTTTTAGTTTTCATTCTCTCCTACAGCAAAAAGGGAGCAAAAAGCATGGCTCGAGCCACGCGCGGGCACTGCCCAGGGGGTGACAGGTGGAATGTGTGCAGCAGTCCCTTGAGAGTGACAGAGGGGCCGACTCGAGCCACGCTGAGTCAGTCTGCAGCACTGCGGTGCCGAGGGGAAGCGAGGCGTGTGCACGCATGCGGGGGGCTCCCGGGGTCTCTATACCAGCAGTGGGAGGGGCTGGCGTCCGCCCTCAGGCGCTTGCTCCTATGGGACTGTGTCTGTGTGCCTGTGGCCTTGGGTGACACGTCATGCAGAAGGGTCTCTGAGATGCCACAGCAGCATGCTCCCCCGTGAGCGTGGTGGTGTGGACCCCGAGCTCGCCAGCTCCGGAGGTGGAGGACCTGGGTCCAGTCCCCACCGCGCCTGCCTGGAGCTGTGCAGACGCTGTCTGGCTTGGGAGCCTTGTGACTACACGCAGTAAGCCTGACCCTGAGAGTCAGTCCACCTGCTTCTTTCGACCCCAGGGCCAGCAGTGCCGTGGGCACAGGTCACTGCCAGTGCAGCTCGTGTCCCTTCGCTTTCCACAGCCCATCCTGGGGAGACCATGGCCGGGTAGGTGCTCTGTGCAATTTGAAACTGTCCATCTTTTCTATTCCAGGACAGCAGGTGGCTGGACTTGTGGGTCCCTCTGGCCAGCCTCTCCAGTGTGGCCTCCTCCTGCGAATGGTATCCTAGCCACTGCCTGTCCTATACCTCCTCTGAGGTCAAAGTCCAGGCATGGCCCCTACTGGTCAGCGCACCACAGACCCCCAGAGTTTTGTACCTCTCCCACCTCCCCTCCCCTCCACCAGGGAGACCTCACCTCACAAGGCCAAGCACAATCCAAGGACAACTCCAGAGGACGCTGGTGCCATCCTAGAAGTGCTGAGCTCAGCCTTGGTGATGTCCCCAGGCTCCTTTGATGATGTGAGCGTTGCTGTGGCAACCTCCTGGAGGTTCTGGTCACAGGGACCAGACCCGGCATTTGGTCCTGTTGGAAGGACCAAAATCAGGAATGTGTCTTAAAGTGTTCCTAGGCTTTCTGACTCCTTTGCTAGTCCTACTTGCTTCCCCCCCCAATGCCTGCAGGGCAGGGTTGGCTGGCTGGAGTTGTGGGGATCGAACCACAGCAACGTGAGCCTGACTGCTTTGTTGAAGCAGCCACTTAAAGAGCTGAGCTGAGGGGCGGCCCCCCCCCACTTGCTTTCTGATGACTGATTCTGATTTGTAGAAGAGAGATTTGGAACATGTGTGGATGTGCTTACGTGTGTGAAAGGCAAAAGTAGCAAATGCAGATACGAATTTATTTGCATCATACAATATTTTATAAATAGAGAAAGATAAACTATTTTATACTAAAATGAAATGTAAATGTATTTTTGTAAATCTGAGTGGTTTTAGTATAATAATTTCGTCATTATTGTGCTAAGTGCTGTGTTTTGCTCTATATTTTAAATTTTCCCTGTAAAACTTTGTAACTGTTATCTGGTAACATTTTACAAAAATACGACTTCTAACAGACAACTGAGGAGGTATAAGATCATAAACTATCACCCAAGATACAAATAAACTATGACGCCACTCCCTGATACTAAGCCAATACGAATGGAGGTGGCTGCTGTTCCAAGTCACGCTTCCTATTTTCTTTCCCTTTTTTTGGTCTTTTTAAAAAATGTATGTATTAGGTACAGGGCCTCACTACACAGCTCAGACTCCGGGCACCCTCCTGTTCTCAGCCTCCCCAGGGCTGGGATTCCAGGCGCGCGCCACCAGGCTTGGACTCGGTCGCGTCGCGGCTCAGTGCCCCCTGGGGCGGGGCTAGAAGGGCACGCGTGCTTGCCGAAGCGGGCACTTCACCCACAGGGCTCGCTCGCTGGCCCTTTTTTTTGTTCTTTTTGAGAGAGGCTTTCACCACTGAGGCTGTCCTTGGGCTCACTAGTGGCCAGGCTGGCCTTGAACTCGGGGTGCCCCGTCCTCTTGCCTGAGCCTCCTGCGCGCTGGCATTCCGGGCAAGCACCCCCACACGCAGCAGGTACGTCCTCCTTTCAAAGCATCCGGGATTCGAAAAGATCCTGACAGCTGAGCGTAAAGCCTGTGGCTCCCACTCCAAGGCCGGCGCAGCCAAGCTGGGTGCTCAACAGCCGAGTCTTAGAGAGCGGAGTGCAGAAAGGTGACTGGGCTGAGGACAGCCGAGATTATGGCCCCAGCCCTCCGCGGCTAGCCCAGGCCCGGACAGGAAGGCACCCCCTCGAGGACCTGTGCCTCAGGGGAGTCACGCAGCCTCCTGAGCAGGGAGACCGCTGGGCTCCAGGGCACAGCAGCCAGGGGGCTCGATGCTCGCCCAGGGTCACGGAAGAGGCCACATTCGAGCAGACTGTGACCCTGCACATGGCTCAGAGGTTTCCACTGCGGTGCCCTAAGTGACCTTAACAAAGGGAGGGAGAGGGAGAAACAGAAAGAGACAGCGACAGAGACTAATGCCGATTGACTCGGCCTTACTTTGACTTGGTCTCGAACACCCAGTAGGCGAATATAACCAAAAAGACATACAATATGAGAGAACCCGTGTGCTCCCCAAGCTCGTGAGCCTGGCTCGTGTTGCTGGGCATCGTGGTCTCACGCCGTGTGCGTTTTCCCACAAAGGACGCAGGTTTGTCCTTGTGGCAGAGCAGTTCTCCACAGTGCGTCAGCCCACGCGATCTCGGCGCATGCACCTCAGCCCCTGCGAGCAGTGCCGGCCTAAACACCGGGAGCATCCTGTAACTAAGGAGCAGAGTCGAGGACAGATGAGAGGGAGGGAGACGCTCCTCCTTGGGGGGACCAAGGGAGGGAGTGGGGGAGGGCTGAAGCGGGCCACGCCGTGCCGCTGAGTGTGCCTCCTCCGCACAGGACCGTGAGCTTTGCGGATGCCGATGCGGACTCAGGAGGACGCTCACGTGGAGAGAGCAATGTGGCACTGAGGCAAGGCGCTGGGGTGCAGACCCCGCGCGCCTCGGTCTGCCGGCTGCTCCAGCTCGTGCGCCTGCGGGGCCCAGCAGCCCTGAAGCCGCAGCCTGTAGACGGTCGTGTGGCTTTGTCCCCTCTGCCATTCTCTGTGCGTTCCCCTCTCCCACCAGGGCACCCTCAGCTCAGCCTACATTCCAGGCCTCTTCGTTGTTCACCTGGTGACGGCATCTCCGTGGAAGGTCCCCTGCCAGGTCCGGGCTCAGGGCACCACACAGTGCTCGGCTGTCACAGCTACTTCGCACCAATGGGTCAGAGCCCCCTAGGGCTGTCCCTTGCCTGCCCCTGGCACAGGCTGACCTGATCACTTCCAGGGGCAGTGGCACCGATTCTGTCACATTGCTGAGTGAAACTCCCGGGCTCAAGCACTCCTCCTGCCTCAGCCTCCTGAGCGCTCGGAGCACGCGTACACGCCCTGGGTCTGGTGTCTGGGGTGTCTGTAACAGTGACGGCCCAGCGCACACTCGCTCTCTCATGCAGGCGCCCACACACGTGCACACAGGCCTCCTGCCACGTGACGCCCTGTGGCACCCCAGTCTCTGCCATCAAGACAAGTGTCAGGAGACGCAGTCCCCTGAGCCTGCCGCTCAGAACCACCAGCCCAAGCAAACGGCCCCCCTTTCTGCAGCAGCCTGCCACGGCTGTTCTGTCTCGGGAAGGAGAGTGCGTGGCGCCCCGGCCATTTCCCAGGGAACCTTGCGCCGTGTGCTTGGACGCAGGCCCTGCTGGCAGCAAGAGTGTGGCTTTGTCTGCAGAAAGAGGCTTTCCGGCTGACGCACGCACCTCCTCCTGTGGCACACCTTCTCTGGTCTCTAGAGAGGCTGTCTTTTTTCCACATAGCCTGGGTCATTTTGGGTGACTTCTGCCATCGCAAGTAGGGTCCTGTCGACCGCTTTCCTGAGGATCAGCGCCGAGGAAGCCCCGGTCTAGTAGCCGCCTCTCCAGCCGGCCCCTCAGCAGCCTGGGATCGATTCAGCTCCTGCAGGCTCATGTTGCGGGTGCGCAGATGCATCTTCCTTCTGTCCATCCTGCTTCATGCCAGCAGAACTGCTACCTCCTGTCTTGCACTTGTCTTTGGGGAGCAGGGCTGACGGACGCTCGAGGAGGCCCTGGTCATCATGCAGAGGGGGTGTCCTGCTCCCCACACTCCCAGCATGGGGTCCTACTGGTCCTAGGACACTGCCTTGACCCTCTCGGGCCTGCTGAGCCCCTTGGGCCTGTGTGGAGCTGCCTGGCTGGACAGCAACGCAAGACTAGAGAGGGAGGCCCCACACCAGGAGGACAGAGACACTACATGGGTTTTCCGTAAGTAGGGGTGTTCTCCCTTTAGAATGGCAGTTTCTTAAATCTTAAAAACAATGACTTGGGTGTGGTGACACAAGCCTGAAATCCCCACACTCAGGAGGCTGAGGCAGGAGGATTGCCTCAAGTTCTAAGTTAGCCTGGGCTACACAGGGAGACTGTCTCAAAAATGAAAACAAACAAACCAAAAGTCCCCCAAATATTAATAAGTTATCAAGAAGAGTACAACTTGGTGGGGAAGAAACCCGATGTCCCTGGAGATGTCAGCGTCTCTTTCCTAGGGGGTGAGCAGGTCCCCCAGACCCTGTGTCTGGGAGATGGGGCTTCCCTCCAACATGGGGAACGGAGGGGGCTGGTGGGGAGGGAAGCCGAAGGGGCGCCTGGGACTCAGGAGGCACACTGGCCATCTGCCCCTCAGTGTCTCCAGTGGGCAGAGCAGGTGGGGACACTGCATACTGCTGCTATGGGGGCTCCTGGAACACCCAACAGCCCAGGCAGGGGTGCAGACCTCCTGGAGGGTGGGGTGCGAGCACAGGAAGGCAGACACCCCAAACTACCTTCAGCTACCCTGGGCAGAATGGCGTCTGGCGTTCCGACACTGCAGTGCACCCTGCTGTGCGAGGAGCCCAGGACGCTGCCGGCACCACCTCCCGAGCGCCCCCGCCAGGACGGGCACAGAAGGCCAGTCCCCAGATCTGCGTTCCCCAGTCCTTGCCCTCCACTCAGGCCCTCTGCCCTTCGCGGTCCCCGCCAAGACGCCATCTGCCTGCCTTTTGCGGCTACTTCCAGCCTCCCTGGCCCTGGTGCTTCCCCAGTTCTGGAGCTTCCCTCCGGGTCACTTAACATCTAGGGTGGCCACTGTGCTGGCTGGACTCGCGGCCAGCATGTTTAAAGCCCCTTGGAGCTTACAGGTCCTGCTCAGGAGGCCCCGAGGCCGGTGGGGGCAGGTGGGCCCTGCGGACCACGGGCAAGGGATGGGGGTGGGCCAGGCCCGTACGTGGCCAGCATCCTGCTGTCTCCCTCTGGCCCTTTCTGACACTGAGTCCAGTGGACCCAGTGGCTGCTCCTAGATGGGCTGGGCATAGTCGAGGGCAGCGTTGCCAGGGCCCTTGGCTGAGCTCCCGGCGATGGTGGTGGGCACAGGATGTGTGGATGGGCCGGAGATGGTGCCTCCCCCGGGTTGAAAGGAGGGCGCAGAGCCAATATAAAAGGTGGGTGGCTGGCTGAGCGCCCTCCGGAGACCATGGCGCTGCTTCTGCTGGGCCTGATGCTGAGCCTGGCCTTGGCCCAGGAGTTCCGCCCCGAGGAGATTGTGGAGCAGGACTTCAACATGGCCAGGGTAGGGGGAACCTGTGCTCCTGCACTGGGGCCTCTGGCCTGGGACAAGGACAGCTGCCTGTGACCACGGCTGTGGGGAGGGCCTTATCAGAGGGAAGGAGAAGGGGGGACTGAGGGGAAGGGACAGGGAGGGCGGGGAGGGGAGGGCAGGAGAGGCCCCAGCATCCCAACCATCCCCCAGGTCGAGGGGCCCTGGTTCTTGATTTCCTTGGCCTCCAGCAACATGACGAGGATCGGCGTGAACGGGGACCTGCGCCTCTTCATCCAGACCATCAAGCTCCTGAACAATGGCAGCCTCGTGTTCAACTTCCGCTTCATGTGAGTGTCGCACAGTCAAGGTCCTGGGGTGCTTGCCCCGCCCCGCCCCACCCTGCCCACACGGGCATGCACACCTAAGTGCGCGGGACCCACAGTGGGGGTGCCAGAATGACAGAGACTGGGGAGCCTGCTGGGGGAGGGGCTGCCTGACATGGCTTGGAGGGGAACACGGGGAGCCCCCCACGCTGGGTGCGAGCAGGCTGGCCGGAGACTCTTCTCGTGTGGCCCCTGGGGCTGGTGCCCACCTGAGGCTGCTGGCGGCGTCCAGGCTGCAGAGGGGTTGTCTTTCTTTTTTTTTTTTTAATTGAGGAACTGGGGATCAAACTCAGGCCCTTGCGCTTGCCAGGGAAGTGCTTATTCCACTAAGCCATCTCCCCGGCCCCTTAGGCTGCAGAGGGAGTGTGTGTTCATAACTGTGACCTGTGAAAAAACACAGAAGAATGGGGAGTTCTCCATTGTCTGTAAGTCGGGCTGGAGCCAGGAATTCCTTCCGCTGGGGCCTGGCCCACTTCCCTGGCCCACTGATGGGCCAGGTCGGCTGGGCGGCCGCTGCTATGTGGGAAGGTGGCATGCAGGGGCCTGGGGGCTGCCCGCCACTGTGCAGGGACCTCCCCCAGGCTAGCACCTGCCTGGACACCCTCAGCTCTCAAAGTGCCCTGGAGCTGGTCTCACACAGCCCGCTGCGTGCACCCCAGAGCTCGGGGAACCTGGGCTGTGCCAGGCCACGCTGAACTGCGTCTCCACAGACGAGGGGGAGAACAAGGTGCTGGTTCTGGAGACAGACTACTGGGTGTACCTCATCCTCTACATGCAGAACATCCGCAACGGCACCGAGACCCAAGTGCTGGCCCTCTACGGTACTGAGCCCTGGCCGCCAGGGCCACTGGGCCTGGCTGGGGGGACCGGGTTGCACAGCCCTGGGCGGGGCAAGGGCTTCCAGACCAGCCCCGAGATGGGGCTTCAGCACCCTAATGCACTTGGCGCAGCCCTCTCTGGGCAAGGTGCAGCCCACAGGCTCCCTCATAATGGCTCCCAATCTGTCCTCAGGACGTACACCAGTGCTTGACAGTCCCTTCCTGGACAGATTCAAAAGAGCCTACAGCAAGTACGGGATGGGTCCAAGAAACAGCATCAATTTGGCCCAGAAAGGTAGGCTCCCACTCTCCCTGGGGCCTGTGGAAGGAGGCTGGGGCTGGGATGTATCCCCCACCTGTCTGAGAGCCCTGTCTCCCCAGGTCCCTGCCCCTAGTGGAAGTGGAACTGGCCAGCCTTAAGGTATGTGAGCTTCGATGGGCACCAGACATACAGCCCGGGGTGGCAGGGGCACTGGATGGGGGCGGCTGGGGTCCGTGTCAGAGGCCAGCATCTCAGCCCACAAGGCTACGAGCACCACTCCTCTGAGCCTACCTTTCACCTGGCCACCAGGCTTTCCTGGGATGTAGAGCGTGTGGGGGCTGTGCTGTCCCGCACACTACAGTCAGGCTCCTGTCCTCGTGGGGGCAGGGTTGGGAAGTACAGGAAACTGGGCCACAGAGGCTGCTGGCCAGTGGCATGCAGGGCAGTGAGGCCTTACTCTCTCGTAGCCCTGCAGCCTGATGTCCCAGGTCCAGGTGTCACAAGGCCACGCTCCCCAGGGCGCTGGGAAAAGTCGTTCTGCCTCGCCTGGCTGCTGGTGGCTCCAGTGTCCCCTGGCTCATGGCTGGCTCATCCCAGCTCTGCCTCTGTCTCCAAGAGCCCCCAGACCTTGCACCTCTGGTAATGGTACCTGCCTGCAGATCAGGGCCCAGGCTGAGACCGTACACCCAGGCACTGAGCACATCTGTAGGAAGCCGTTTTCCAAATAAACTTCATCCGCAGTCCAGGAGTGAGGAGGGGCTTATCTTTGGGGGACACCATTCAGCACCTCCTTTCTCAGCATGGTGCAGCCCCAACAGACCGCCCTGGGTGCATTCTTCCTTTCCCAGCATCTACCCGAGGCCTGGCCTAGAATCAGGGGTCCTGAGGGCTCCACCGTGTGCAGGTCCCGGGGCCCAGGAGCCTGGCAGAGGCCTCGGGAGGCCGCAGAGCCTCAGCTGCCGGCCCACGTCCTGGCTGGGCTGGGGCCACACCTCCATGTCATCCTGTGGGAGAAAAGCAACTATGCAAATCAGGGGACATGGCCCCCAGCCCCCAAAAGGTCACCCCTGCATGCCAGCACACAAGCTCGCAAGGAAGGGAACCATGTGGACAGACCATGACTGAAAGGGGTTACAGAGTGGGAAAGCCTCCACCCCATCTGCACGAGCCCTCAAGGGGGCAGAAGCACAGCAAAGGCACCTCTGGGCTCAGGAGGGCAGTGGGAGGGTCCTGCATCTTGCACAGACCCTGCTCCCGGGGGACAATGCACAAAGCTACACACTCTCTCTCCCTCTCTCACTCACTCAGCCCAGCCGCTCATGGTAGGGACATGGTGTGACTGCTGCTGTGGCTGTGGGGGGTGGGCGGGGACCCTGGGGACCACTTGGTGATCCTTCTCGCAACTGCAAATGAGTCTCAGTCCTCTCCACAGGGAGCTGCTGCGCTCCAGGCAGCTGTCGGACCCAGGCCTTTGCCCACCCTGGCTCGCCTGCCCGCTGCCAGGGCCAGGCCCCTTCACCACTGCCCAGGGCCCCTCCGCCTCCTGACCGCCCCAGGGATCAAGGGCCTCTTGGGGAATGCTCTGCGGCCCTCGGCGGGGAGCATTTTATTCCCGGAAGGCTCTGTGTTGGGGCCCAGTCTAGGCTGTGGTCCCTGTGGAGGTCGCCCCGCGGCTCACTTAGCCAGCAAAGCCGAGTACCAGAGACTTCCAGAGAAGGCCAGGGCTGAGGTGGGGCTGTGGGATGGAGGCCCTGTGCAGCCCATCGCCCTGCTGAAGGCCTGGTCACTGGGACAGAACAGCCTGGCCGGCAGAGCCGTGACAGGGCACATGTGGGTCAATGTGGAAAACTGGCGCCTGGGGCAGTAGAGTGTGGGCCACTGTGGGAGGGAGCTGCCTGGCAGCACGTGGGTCCCCACAGGCCCTCCCTGCCTGGTCCTGCTCAGTGTGGGGCTGGTCCTGGCCTGCAGCTCTGGCAGTCTCGACAGGGATGGAGGACAAGGCCGGCAGGGAAGCTGGCCTTGGGGCAGAGGGCCAGGGCCAGGGCCAGGTGGGCTGGGCAGACGTGGAGCGGGTGGAGAGAGTGACACAACAGGTGGGGAAATAAAATGGCACCAGGCAGGATGCTAAGAGCGCGATGACGCCGGTGACGCGGAGGACAGTTGCTCTGCACTGACTGCTCTTGTCCCTCAGTGCTGTCACTCTAGGTCTGCCAAGTGGTGTCCACACCTACCACAGGTTCTAGGCCACTTCTGGGAGGCAAAGTCCCGGGCAGACGAGGGCTCCCTAGTCCTAGGCCTGGGGGACTCACATCCACCCTCCAGCGACATCACCCACAAAGGACTCAGGGGCACGGGGACAGAGGCCTGGACAAGAACACCTTTGAGTCTCCTTCCTGCAACGAAGCAGAAGACAAAATCAAAACCAGGGAGGTGATGCCCACATCCACAGGAGCCCGCAGTCTGCCTGCGGCATCCTCTCTGGGGCCCTCGAGTTCCCAGGCCGGCCCGGAGGGTGCAGGAGGAGCCACTCACCTGCCCTGCTGAGGCTGCTGCGACCAGGGGCCACAGAGGCTCTGCCCTACGGGACTCGGGGCCGACAGGACAACCCAGGATGACAGCGGGATATGGCCTTGATGAGACGCACCTGCAGGAGCCAGGACAGTGTCCGTGTGTGTGGCAGGCGGAGGACATCTGTGGGCTTGAGAAGTAGAGGTGGATGTCAGCATAGTGCGCTCCGCCCGTGAGGAGAAGCAAAGATGTCACAGACAGCACATTATCACCACTTGTGAGGTCTCGGAACTAGTCCCGTGGGGCACAGTGGCATTAGGGTCACATGTGTTGTACAGCCCTGCTGACACCTTGCCACCTGGCCACCTGGTTCCAGAGTGAGGCACGCTGGACTGCCGGGCACCGCGGCCCACAGCGCATGCCACCATCAGGGGAGGAGACGTTCTTATTTATTTATTTATTTGGCGGTACCAGGGATTGAACTCAGG